>PVKM010004108.1:0-53733 GCA_004027735.1 Carollia perspicillata | reverse complement strand
TATTTATTTATTTATTTATTTATTTATTTATTTATTTATTTATTTATTTATTTTTGTCTCTGTGCTCCTGTTTCATAGTGAGGGGTGGAGCCTTAGGTGTTCAGCAGGGCAGGGCGTGATGCTGTCTGTGGGGTGGGGTTGGAGAGGGAACAGTGCCGCTTGCTCCACCAGTTTTCAGTCACTTTCCCCACTTCCCACAAGCAAACTGGACCCTTCTGGTGCTGATTCCCAGGTGGGTGGGTTTGTGTGTGTTCCATGACCCCATGGGTCTCTCCAATGAGCTCTCCTGTGAGGCTGGGAGTTACTCCTGCCTGCTCAAGCCCCACAGGTGTGTTCATTCAGAGGTTTGAGGCTTTCTTTCCCTGCTGGAACCCCGGGTTGTGGGTCTGTCTCCCTCCCCAGTTGGTCCTCCTGGTTTATCCGCAGGAGAATCTGGGACCACCCAGTCCACAGCCTCTGCCTCATCCTCTCTGCCCTGCTGCCCTTCTCTGCCCCTCCTACTGGTCTGGGTGAGTGTTTCTTCTTTAACTCCTTAGTTGTCAGATTTCATACAGTTCCATCTTCTGTGAGTTCTGGTTGTTTTTGTTTTTAAATTTGTTGTCCTTCTTTTGATTGTGCAAGGAGGCACAGTGCATCTACCTATGCCTCCATCTTGGCTGGAAGTCTGAATCTCAACTTCTTTTATCACAGTTAGGTAAATGATTACATATCTTTCATCTCTTATCTGTCACTGTGGAAAATTTACATCAATCTTCTCTCTAATGTTAAATCAGCCTGCTTTTCTGGAAAAAAATTGTATTTTTTGATGTACTACTGTATCTGGTTTGATAATGTTTCATTTGAAATTTTTTTCCACTTTTGTTAATGAATAAATTGACCTGTATAATTTCTCTTTCACACATGCCTCCTCTGGTTTTGTTAACAAGTTTATACTAGCTTATTGAGCAAATAGGGTGGTGTTTCATATTTTTCTATTCACTGGAAGAGTCTGTAACAGATTTTTATTTCATAAAAAACCTAGATAGCACATTTTCTTTATGAGATAATTTCAAACTTCTGATTCAATTTCTTTAAAGGCTATCCAAATATTGCTTTTCTAGCTCTTGAGCCAGTCTTGGTAAGTTATATTTTTAGAACATTTTTATTTTGTTTAATTTGTCACATATGCTCTGATCATGTTATTTTTTAACCTCTGTTGTCTCTATTTATGCCCTTCTTTTGGTCCTAATGTTATTAATGCAATTAATATACTGAATAAGCAACAGTATCCACATAAAATATAACTGATTGTCCTCCTTTTATCCATTAAATGTTTTTCAGAGTGGGATTCTCCCCCTCCCCCAACCCTGTATAAAAACTCTGACAAGCCCACAAGTGTTAAGTTGCAAACACAGTCTGATCATAGGCACAGAGAGTTCTAGTCTTAGTAAAAATTCTGAAGTAGACTTCCCAGAGAAAAACTTTCCTGTTCCCCTCCTGGAGTCTGTTGTTGACTGGAAACTTGCATTCGGATAGGGGGTCCTGATTTATCATCTCTCTTTCTGCCTTCCCCAGCTAGGCAACTGGGGCTTTACTCTCCTGGAGTTGGTATGCAGAGAGGGAGAAAGGAGTAGGTGCAGAAGTGACTTACTTGAACTAGTCCAACATGAAACTGGCCTCCACTTCTCTGGGCCTGACGGATGATTCAGCCCGCCTCTTGGAAGGTGTCCTGATTTCTGGATGTTTCAGATGTTTTCTCACTCCTTCATCCTCCCTCACATGTTCTCACTCTAGTTCTGAAATCACTGTAACACAAATTTGTCCATATTATTGGCTGGATGAAGAGACACGCTTTGGGACGTCTTTGAATCTCTCTCATATCTCGTTCGTCTCTCTCCCTAAATGAGTTAATGCATGTAAAGCGTTTAGAACACTGCCTGAGCATACAGATGCCCTCTACGTGAAAACTCTTCTTACCCTCTAGGAAGGGAACTGCACTGGGTCTGTGGCATTCAATGCTATGCTTTCGGTACAGAGCACAGTTTCTGGCACAATGAAATGAATGGCCCTGTGGATCTTTTATGCCTTCCTTTTTTTTCCCCTTGTTATTTCTCTTCCTAAGGAAAAATTTTAGATCATTAACATTCTTTTTTGTCCTAAAGTTAAAATAGCATTTATGTCTATAAATTTCTCTGAATGCTGTAAATTTCTCCAATGCAGATTTTGCTGTTCCTGCAATTTTAATAGACACATTTTCTTCCTTGTTTAGTTCTATGAATATTTTAGTTTCGATTATTATTATTTACAAATATATTACTTATAAGTGCATTTTTAAAGTTCTCAATCTAGGCATAGTTTTATCTTTTGTTGTAGATAACTGTGTTGTGGTCAGATAACATATTGATAATACCATACTTTTTTCAATCTATTGAGATTTATGTTATGATATACTAGCTATACGATTTTCTTTTACCTTTCCCACGTGAGTTAGCATATGTATTCCCTGCTTGTTGAACATAGAGGTCAATAGATGTCTGATTTATTTACAAACTTTGGGTCTCAGGAACTCTGTACACTGTTAAACATACATTGAGAATGTCAGAGATTTTCCTTCAAAGGTGGGTGTTCTCTAACAATATTGACCATATTTGAAATTAAAATGTAACCTGATTTTCCAGCCATACTTAAAAGTTTTCCAATAACTGAATCAAGTGTCAGGTTTAAATTGAAGCTTATTAAAACTAGGCACTAAATGTAGATACTCAGTTACTCCATCACAGTAGCCACATCTCAAGAGCTTAATACCCATGAGTGGCTGAGGGATTCTGCTACAGGGAAGCACATATCTAGATTAAGAGTGGCTTTTGTTGTCTTCCACATGCTCATCGAAGCTGTGATGTAAATGCTACAACAAATATTTTCTTTTACATGCTGTGGAAGACAGAGAATTCTGAAATGAGAATGAAAAATGTTTGGTTTCCTTCTTGGGGAGGTTATATATCTTTGTACTTTCCTCTCAATTTTGCTGTGAACCTAAAACAGCTTTTTAAAAAGTAAAGCCATTTTAAAAGAAAAGGCAACGTAGATGTTTTTGCTAATTCCATCCAATCTAATTTAGGATGAAGATTATTTTATAAAAGGTACAGGAGGGATGAAAACTGCATGGTGGGTTCAGCAGGGAACTGTCCCCTCATGTGTGGAGTGGCAGGGGAGAAGTTGGAGAAAATGGATGAAGAAAGTACCTGCACATCATATAGATCTGTGAGTTTATTCTGTATTCCAGGGAGCCATATTCATGCCTAAAGTAATCTGTTTTGATTGGTATTCCTGAAACTACAGTCTAGCAATTGATGCACAGGATGGATGACTTGGAGGAGGGTGAAATTAGAGGCTCAGAGCCCACCTGGGAGATTATTTCAATGATCCAAACAAAAAAAGAGAGGAGAATCTGACTTGGGGAAAATGGAGATGGAAAAAAAATAATTGAGACACAAGAGATATTTAGGTGACAAATGCAGCAAGATGGGGTGCCCAGTTGGATATGGAAAATATGAAGCTGGAAAGTATCTTGCATAGCTCCTAGGGAAAGTGACTGGTCACACATTTGAGCCATTAGCCAAAAGACGACAGCTGGATGACAGGGAAGAGAGAGTGATTCTAGGGCAGAAAGAAATCCTGAGAGGCAGTGTGGCGTTACAGAAAGATCACCAGCGAGCAGCGGTAGCCACCACCGTTTGATGCCATTATCTACTGTTGCCACGACTACTGGTTCAAGCACCATGTTGTGAACATCGATATCAAATATTTCCACCTTCACTGCTGCTACCGGTTTCTCATTTTGCAACCTAATAACTGCAGCTGCACCTGTTGGAAGTATAAGTCTGGGATTCAGATTACAATCCCCTGGAGCAGGTGAATTTGCCACACCGTCAGTGCTTACTACCACCACCAACAACAACACAACCACTAGTGCTTTTATCTTCAGTTGAAAACCACTGATATCATCTGGAATTTATACTGCTGTCCCAGGATGTTTGCTTCTACACCTTTTACTTTGACTGTCAATTCAATCATAACTCCCATGATGACCTCTCATCAGCTGGACAGTCTGATAAACAAGTGGAACCTCGAGTTAGAAAATCAAGAAACGTACCAGACCACCAGACCACCCAAGCCAATGCCTGAGACTGTCCACTGATCTAGAAGGGTGAGAAAATGGAGAAGTGGAGAAAATGAAATGGGGTCAGAGAAGGCTGAAAGAAGAATTGGATTTTGTCCTATCGCAGCAGAAGGAACTAGAAGATCTCTTGACCCCTTTCAGGGAGTCTGTGAAGAACCAGAGTGGGTCTGTGTATCCGATGTAGATGAGGAGTGTGAGAGGACTTACAAAGTAGCAGAAAACACAGATGCTCAGATGAAACCAATAGCCCAGGACCTCAATGACATTATCGAGCCCCTGAATATATTTGAAAGACTTGCTGACACAGCTGACCTGCTGAAGCTGACCTGCAGGATTCAGAAGGCTCATATGGACTCTCTACAGTGGATGGCCACAATTCAGGCATGATGCGCAGGAGGGTGGAAGGGGTAGCACAGGTTTTCCAGGATCGTCCTCACAAGGAGCAAAAATGCAACATCGGGATTGCTTTTGATCGAATGATCACACCTTCAGCATGCTGATTTGGGCTGTCTATCATCTACAGATTTTGACGACATGAAATAGAATAGTAGTTAACAATTGGTACATAAACTTTGCCTGCAATAAAATGTGTGTGTGTATTTAGGGTTTTTTCTTTCATTTAAATACTGTCCTGTTGAGAATAATATTGTAGTCTGGTAATACTGTAGTGTTAGCATTAGCACATCAAAGCTATATTAGCCCTTTTTTTTCTGGGCAGCAGCCTATTACATGTTGACTGTTTTGTATTTTGTATTGTACTCTCCTCGATTCTGAATCCTGCCACCATTATACATAATCCTTTTCACTCCAACTGGATCAGGGACGTGCTGGCCAAAATGTAAATGCCAACTAGCCTGTGCTGGGTGCCTGTTGCATAGTACTAATAGATACTGTGAAGTCTCTCTCCTTGGGGGATTCAGTGTCTAGCTTGAGGTTGAATCAAGTGTCTATCAGTGCCTATCTTTATAAAAGCAATCTAAACAGTACAACGAGATGTGCCATGAATTACACAATGTGTGCTGTAGAAATTCAGAGATGGGAAGGAGAGTTAGGATGGTTTGGGACTTGAATTACATCATTATTGAAAGGGCAAGGTTCAGGCAGTTCATTCATTTTTGACATATAGTTTATCCTGGTGTTTTACTTGGTTTAGTATATAATTTTATAGTTGTTTTTTGTATTCATTAATTTTTCAAGAAAAAGCCATGTTCTTAGCTTGAGAACAATCTGACCTGTTGTATTTCATTTTTCACCTAAATCAGAAATAAAAGTGATGTTCAAAAAATAAAGAATGGAAAGAAGGACAGACAGACAAACCAGCTCTGGAGTCTGAGGCTTTGTTTCAATAGTAACTCCATCCTTTTAAGCTATTTCGTAAATTACCTCCTGAGCCCCTGGATCCTCATCTATATTTCCTAATTTGAGAACTTTGAAGAGGATTAAATATTTATGCATATTAAGTTTATAGAATAAACCAGATGCTAACTTAAAAATATATTTGAATTTGAAGGTCTGCATTGGATGTCATGCTATGCACATAAAAGGAGGAAACCTAGGGCTTACTTTCAATCAGATTATAATTTATGACTCCTCATCATTGGGAATAGCAATGTTTATGAGATTTCTGCCTGCTGTAACTTTGGACCTAAGGTGAATCAGCTGACATTAACAATCCATTTGTCTTCTCACAACACATTCAATAACTGATCTCATCTGAATTAGACGTAGAGTTTGCAGCTGTAACCATCACATACAACTTTATTGCTTTTATAAATCATTTCGTTGGGTAGAAAAACACCCATTTTAATGGTTTGTAGAAATACGTTACTTATTTCTACAAGAAAACATAGAGGAATAAGTCATCAAAAAATATATCCAACGATCCATTTAATTTTTTCAGTTTTCAAGACAAAAAATTAACAGGGACTGCTTTAATGGGTCAAAAAATGCATTAATGCAGCTTTCTACTGAAAGATAGCTTCCCCATTTTGCAAAATAGATCAAAGACGGTTCTAAAGCCACCTTTGAAATAGTATATGGAGGGTCCCGCTGCCATCTAACCTTTCCCAGCCTTTCTAACCACTGCGAACATCCACCTCTTTAGGAATTTGATCACCCACTGAATGTAAGCAGCAAGAGAATGCCTGGGTCGAGTACAGCCTCAAACTATGTCTTGGAAATCTACCTATTTTTTCAAATTTAGCAGGAACTGAACTTCCCGGAAACGACTCCAAGCCACACACTCCGCTCTGCCCGCACCCGACAGTGACCTCACGCTCCATTCCCACGCACCCCAGGGCCCCAAGAAGGCAAACACTTTGAGAGCACGACTGCGCTTGCGCCCCCTTTCTGCGCATGCGCCCTAATTCCGCGCATGCTCGGAGGCGGAGGCCGGCGGGGTCCTGGGAGCACACCGGTGGCCGGCCTGCCCCGCCCCTGTCCTCAGCGCCAAGCTTCCCTTCCGCACTCTATTCCTCTTCCGGGAGCGCTGGCAGCGGCTGCTCGTGTCTGTCTCTGGGCTAGCAGCTCTTCTGCGGGGACCATGGCAGCTCAGACACGCGGGGTTGCCCTGCGGCTCTGCGCCTTAGGTACAGGCCTGGGGGTGCGATGCGAGGGGGGCTGCTGAGATGCTCCCGCCCGTGGCTGCTGCCCCGATGAGAGCTGCCTGAGACTAGAGCCACACGCGCGAAGGGCGCGGCTGCCTTGCGTTGGGTTCTGATTTTCGGCGGAAGTTTTCCGGTGCGCTGGCTGCACTGATAGGCATGAAGGATGCAACCTTTCCAGCTCGTAGCCACCCCGTGCTTTGGCTTTAGGTTCCGAGTCCTGTCCTTTCCCAAGAAGGGGCCGAAGAGAGGGGTGGCCCGGGACGGGGCAGGGCAGGCTTAGGTCTCTAGGACCACGTGGGCCTGTTCTTAGCCCCTGCGCCCCTGGTTCTTTCTGGGCTGCCTTTACTCAGTTCCCAAGACATGCCAGACTCTGTTCCCGCATATGGGTTAGCGGTGGAGCTCAGCGTTCTTTCTATCCATAAATTTGGGATGAAAACTAACAGTATTTGGAATGGCATTTGGAGTTTATACCCAGGAGATCATTGGTGTTGGAGAAACATAGCACGATTCCTGTCTCTGTTCCCCAAAGATGGAATGCTCAAAAGGGAAAATAGCATGAAAATAAACGCATATTTAAAAAGAACCTCTGATTCACTAGCGTTACCTTCCTGTAATAGTATGTATGGTTGCATGCAGAGTAAGTATTTACTAACTGAATGAACTATTTATACTTTGCATCACTTGTGCCCTGGGATGGCTCAATGAAGTTTTTTGGTAGGATGTAAAAAATAAAAAACACGATAGGTGACTGAGCAGTACAAGTCAAATGATAGATCAGCATTTATTGTGTGTTATGTCTTTTTTTTTTTCAGTTTTTTTGCTTGGTGTGGCTTTCTGTAAAGGATTTGTAGAAGATTTAGATGAATCGTGAGTATACATATTTTTTAAGTGGTGTCTTCTTTTGGGTATTTGTATGAATTTAATCTTTTAACAGTAGAGGCAGTAACTTACATAGTACTAATTTGGTTCTAGGGCTAGTTGCCAGTGGTATATATGTACAAAAATGGGGTTGTACTCAAAAGGCTTACACTGTGATAAGATTAAAAAAAAAAACATGACAAACTCAATTTATGTTCCATTTTATCATTTTACCTATATTTGTTATGTTTTTTCTTCTTTAATCTCCCATAAGCAGTGCTGGAGTTTGGGACCATACTGTGGGTGGGGTTTTTTTGTTGTTTTGTTCTTTGTAGTACCATAGCGTTAATCACAAGGCTTTGCTCATGGTAGGTGAGGAGTCCAGCTCCAGATGGAAACCTGATCTGTGATTTCAGGCAATTCCAAAGCTTTCCCCCACAGGCCTCCAAGGGGAAGCTGCCCTCCCCATGCCAGACTTGGTACAGCCAGCGCCCTGCAGTCTCTGGAGGGAGTTGTAGTCGTAAACTTGCCCTCCCCATGCCCGCCAGCCCTACTTGGATACTCATGTACACACCCAGCCCACTTGCCTTTATGGATTTGGAGGGGGGGGTCTCACCTCAGGCATTTCCTCAGCACCTCTGCAGAGACCTCCTCATGGAGGGCTTGACGGAAGCACTTTCCACCGCGTGGACTCAGTGCCTTCCCATTCCTGCCCCTCTCTCTGCCCACGGTGCCGTGAGAGGCAGAGGTGGAAACATTGGGGTCAGTGCTCCTCATCAGTGAGAGGGACCCCTCAATCTGTGCTGGCCCCCCTGACCCTGCCTGGCACCGCTCCACCTAGGGAAATGGAACTTGGGGAGCTCGTGCCCTTTTTTTGTTTTGTTTCTGCCTCTTGGTTGGCATCATAGCAGTAAGTGAGTCAAGCCTCAGTTGTTACATTCAGTTTGACGGGTTTGACCCCCCCCACAGTGACATTGGTATAGCAGCTGGTCATTTGGGCTCAGTGCTGTTTTGGGAAAGCTGAAGGCCTCAGGGTCCTGTGGGGCACTTTACCAGCCAGACCAGTGGGTGTTGGGGTGCACTCGTCGATTGTTTATAGAAACTGATTCTGGGGGGAGCCATTGTTAACAGGGTGCTCACTGCATTAAACGTCACTGTAGACCTCCTTTAGAACAGCCTGACAGCCATGACTTTGCCTGGGCAGGAGGAAGGGGGTGAGCAGGCACAGACACCCCGAACTCTCTCCTTCCTCAGACAGGTGCTGTGTGGACCCTGATTCTGGCAGGGCTGGCTCTGCATCACGAGGGGTGTGACCTGTGCTCTCAGCCATGAAGGCCCCAGCCTACAGGCCTCAGGCTTTGATAGGCAGGACGGTGTTCCTGGGCTGGCCCATGCATGCCAGCCCAGGCCAGGATGTGCCTGCCTCTCCATCCTCGCGTGCACCCAATAGGCTGTCATTTGTGCCCCTGCCTGCTCTGGGGCAAAGGAAGTTGATTTCCGAGTTGAGCTGAGAAGCCTCATGTACTCCTTGGTTACATTTCCCTTTGTCAGCATAGGGGCCTTTCTGGTGAGCATCCGTGTCGGCACAGAAACTCTTATCACAGGCAGAAACAGTCTCCATGCAAGTGTCTCATCTGCACAGGGGGGCCTGTTTATATGCCACCCTGACAAATGGCCAAGCTGTTAGCCGCTGCCCCACAAGTCAGTGACAACAGGGTGGCACTTATTTGCTGGGGCTGGAACGAAAAGAGGTGGGAGGACAGCAGGACAGATAATCCTACGGCCTTTTGCACAGCATCAAGCCCCCCACGTGCGGAAGTGCTCCTCTGCTTGGTGAAGGACAGTCTCTTTCATGTTGGTGGCGGCTACACCCAATTCCCTTCCACTCAAGTTAAGCAGGAGGAGCCATCACTGAGCCAGGCCTAGCGGGGTCCAAGCGGTCTCTACGTCTGGGACCCCATTGGGCCAGAGGCGGCTCCTCGGCATTAATCCCCAGAAGTGGAGGGGCACGTACCAGGCCTTTCTGGGAGCTGGGAGAACCCCGCCGGGGCGCCTTGCCATTCCTGCCACACTGTGGGTCCCAGAGCTGCCCTTGCTTGGCAGCACGATGGGAAATTCTGCTCGTGGGGATTTCTGTCAGTAGCTGAATAGGCCCATAAGCCCTGCACCTCTTTTCTGTTTGGGTGGGCGTCGGAAAGGGCCAGAAGAAAAGCAGCTGTTCTTATCAGACCCCATTGTTTGCTCATTGTGAGACCAATGAGTCACCGTTTATCAGCCGAAATCCGAGTTCCGAAAGGCCAACCAGGGGCAGCCAAAGGCAAGCGGAGCTTTCTGAGGATGGCGCCTCAGGCCTGCTGTGGGGTCGGTAACACCAGGCGGAAGTGGAGCCCAGGGGTGGTGGACGAGGGTGTCTTCGTTTCCAGCAAGTGCCTTGAGCTCTCCATTTTTATTAAGGTGCGTCCTGGGTGAGACAGAGAGGCCACTGAGTAAAACTTGTACCTAAACATTTATTGAAAGGATTTGTTCCATGCTCCTATACTTATTGATTGATCAGCCCCACCTCTACTATTCACTGGTGAAGTGGAAGCATACAGCGATTTGTTTTTTGTTTTTTAGGTTTAAAGACAGCCGAAAAGATGACATCTGGCTTGTAGATGTGAGTATGTCATTCTGTTGTACTAGTTAACCACCCCCACATTTTAAGTGTTGTTTTTCTGTCTTCCTCCGCCCAGATACATGCATTTGGTACTTAGGTATACTACTCAATTCTGTTTCTTAGGTAGTGCTGTTTGTGCTTTATATTAAAATGAACCCCAGGGCCTCTTGTTCCTGGGAAGGAACCTGATTTTGATGAAGTTCCAGGGAGGTCAACTTGTGGCTTCTGTCTGAGGGGGATTGCAGTACGATTTTACTACAGCATTCGCTCTCAGTTTTGTCCTGTCGTCCAAGAGATGGTGTCCATAATCAGTCATCTGACACTCACCATCATATTTCATCTTAACAGGGAACAAAGTCGCCTTTCGCCTTCCTTTCCTCGCCTTCAAGTTGAGAACATACTAACCCTTACGGTGTATGGGTGTGTTTTCACATGCCTCGGTCACAAAGTAGAGTGGCAGCAGGAGAGACAGAGTAACGGTGGCACAGAGCTGACACTTGGCGAGGCCGGGCTGTGGGCACGAGGCCCCCTGTGAGACTCTCTCTCTGTGTCGGGTGTGCTTGAACATGTCCACAGTAGAGCGTTAACAAGTAGATAAATCCTGTCTCGTGGAGGTGCCGCACGCAGTTTCCTGCACCACTCCACCTCACACCAGGTGCCACCCCTGGCAGCAGTGATTGCAGAGAAGGAAGACCTGTGGTTTTGGTTTGACCAGCCTGTCCTGCCCCTTTGCCGAACCAGTCACCTTATGGTCTCCCGTACTTCCCAGGGGTTAGGCCTGGCATAGCAGAGACACCTGCTGCATTGGAATGTTTGCAGTAGAACCAGATAGGTAGAAATAGAGTGTGTGTATTGTATTTGGTGGTCTCATTTTATGTGTACCATGGACACACCACTTGGAAACTAAGATGCTTTTACTGTAAACTATATCTATTTTAAAGATGTATCAGTAGTCATTTCAAATACTCTAAAGTAGTGTCAACATTGAGGTGTATGTTGGGAGTTAACCTATCTAGGTTTTTGTGTGTGTTTGTCACTATGTCAACCAATTTGAAAATTACATTTAGAGGTTGTTTGTTTGTTTTTTTGTATAAAACAGTTTATTGTCAGATCTCTTTGTCAGATAGAGTCTTTGAAAATTAAGATTGGTATTCACGGCAGCACAGTGCTTTAGTGGTTGTTTTTGTTTTTGTTTCAACAAGTTTTATGCACCATGGTGTGGTCACTGTAAAAAGCTGGAACCGGTTTGGAATGAAGTCGGTGTTGAGATGAGAAGCATCGGCTCGCCAGTTAAGGTCGGGAAGATGGATGCTACATCCTATTCCAGTAAGCGTTTGCTCAGTTCCTTCCTCACCTGTTCTCCTGATGACAATGTGTAAGTTTTGCAAAGCAGTGTTCAAGGTAGGAGGGAGAAATACATATATATTTTTGGTCACCTAACATTAAAGGTATCTTAACTGTGCTTTATGAGTTAAATGAATTAACCATTGCATGTGTAATATGCAGACCATGGTAACCTTAGCCTGCTAGTGATGTGTAAGCCGCTGTTTCTATTTTGAGTCCCCTGGAGATAATTAGGGGCCCAGGGCAACTGTAGGAATTTGCTCATTGAACCATTGGTGTTGCTGTGGGAGTTCAGCACGCGAGTTTGTTGTTTGAGTTGTGTGAGGTGGCATGGTGGGGGCGTGGATGGGAAGGTGAAGGGCAGGTCAGTGGGGATACATGCAAGTGAGGATGAGGAAGTTATTGACATGAGAGGGAATATTAGAGCAAAACCAGAGACTTGGCAGTGCGTTTATCAAGAACGCGCCGGAGAGTAGACTTAAAGAAGAGGCTGGCCAGCTGCAGCCCGTGGACAAAATCTGGGCACTGCCTGGTCTTGTAAGTGGAGCTTCCTTGGAACAGAGCCTTGCTGGCCTATCTGGGGCTGGTTTCATGTCCCAGTGGCAGAGTGAGTGGTTGTAACAGAGACCGCACCCCCAACAAAGACTAAAACATTTATGACCCTTTACAGAAAAAGGTTACCAACGCCTGTCTTAAAGATTTAAAAAAAGGTAAAATCAGGTGGGGAGAAAGATAAGTTACCACGGAAATTTGGAAAGAGCGTGGCTTCAGAGAGCCTGACTTCGACCCCGGCGCAGCCCGCTGCGTCACCGCGCAGCACCGGAAGGTTCCTCCGCGGGCCCGGCGTCGATGCCCGTGCTGCTGGGTTCCCCTTGTAGCGCCTCTTTCAGGGTTACTTCGAGATTTCAACGATGTGGCATCTGTAAGCCCCTCGTGATATTCAACAACTGTATGTTTCTTTTTCCTTTAATTGATGAAGAAAGTGGACGTTATTTTAGAAAATCGGCATCGTACTATAGAATGCAGTTTTGGAACAAGACAGAAGACCTGTGTTTTAATCTCATCTCTGCCATGTCCTGTTTGTGTGGCTTCAGGAGGTGCACAGTCTCTTAGTTTTCGTTTTCTTGCCTGAAAAGGGAAGAGTGACCATCCTCTCCATTGGGAGGATTGTATCGATACTTCCTATTCAAAACCCTTACCACAATGGCGAGTGCATTATAAGGTGCTGAGGGGTAATGACAGATTTCAAGGGCCCCTCAGGTGGGACAAAGTGTTTTGGATTGTATCGGTTGTCAGTTAAGAGGCATTACACATTTTTGAGAAGGCCAGTGATTGCTACATTCGGAGGGAAAGAAGAGTGGAGAGGAGGGACAGATGAACCAGGCTGACTTTGCATGCACCTGGGAGGGGGTGCGGACAGCCCAGACTTGGCTGGCCAGCCGTGGGTAAGGAGGAAGCAGGAGACCTCAGACGTAGTCAGGGTGAGATCACAGACGTGAGAGGCTAGCTCTGTGACAGAAAGAACGGTTGGAAATAATAGGGTCAGATTCTTACCATAGTTACTGAACTACACCACCACTGGTTATGCAGGGAAGAGTACGAAATTTAATTGTGTCTGATTTTCACATTAGCGGCTGGTTTGAATTTGCAGTACATATTTTGCTTTATTGGTGTCTGGGAATAGGAACTCGAGTGCAGACATGGCGTTAGAGCTGGAATTACTGAGTTCCACAAGTTGAGTTGTCGAAGCTTGGGGAGGAGAAGAGATCCATGGCAGGAGTTGCTGTAGAGAGAGATGGAATAATATGCTTGAGTTGGTGTTTCTTGAAATAAGCTTTAAGCAAAGTTGAAGAAATTACTTCTTTCACCTGCTGTTCCCAAAAGTAAATTAACTGTGTCTTTGCCCTTATGTTGATTGCACATGCATATTCATACATTCATGCAAATAGTCATTCATTCATTCAGTCAACATTTAGTCACTACTGCTCGACAAGCCTTGCTCTGGTCTGTAGAAACCAAATCAGGACCAAAGCAAAAGCTTGTAATCTAATAGAGGGAGAAAGAGGAACAAACCAACAAATGCAGTAAAACCTTAAACCTTCCATACTCTTGTGGTCTCTTGAACCATTCAGTGGAGTGATAAAGTAATGTACGAAGGAATATGGGGATATAGAGACAGTAAGAAACACAGTTCCTATAAATCAGTAAAAGTCACAATGGTGAACTACTCATGGGATGCTACAGTGATAATTAGCAGTGTACATCTGTCAAAAATTTTATACTACCTAATTCCTTAGTTTTTCAGTATTTATTAAGTGGCACTATGATTGGAGAAAAATAGCGAAGACTTTTTTCTCAGTAGCTTAGAGAAGAAAATATTTTAAATGCTGTGACTAAAAACCAATGTTCTTATAGGTCTTAAGAATTCATATACAGTTTGTAGCTGTACTTTATGGTGGGACATTTATTCATTTCATGTTTATGACCCACTAAGAGGTTTACATTTTGCCTCTAATGTTATAATTGCTACAGATTTTATTTTTCTGTTCACTTACCATTGTGTTATACATTATGCTGAATTAACGGGAGAAAATAACCTCTATAGCAGTTGCATTGTACGAAACAGAAATTGAACATTCTGTCTGAAGCACACCTCCAGCTTTAGGAAAAGAGGCAGGGGGCGGGGCTGGTGCATGCTGAGGATAGCCCTGTGCCTGGAGCTGTTCACCTTCTATCCGGTGGTCCTCAGATGTGGACTGCTAAACCTCCGCCCCCTCCCAGCCCGCACCCCAGCCTGCATGGCGAGGCTCGTGTGCAAATCCTGGGACTGCTGGAGGCACACAGAGCGTATTGAAAAGTCAGTCTTGTGTTGAACGTTGTAGAGCAAGCATTCATTCAGCAGGTGTGTAACGAGTGCCCAGAATATTTCAGGACGTACCCCAGGCATGGTCTAGGTGTTGGTGATACATTAGTGAGCAAAACAGACCAAAGTCTCTGCTCTCCTGGGATTTGCATTCTAGTGGGGAGTGACAGACGGTAACCAATAAACCTAAGTAAATTGTCTGGTAGTACTTAGTGTTTGATGTCAGTGATGGATGTATTTTTCATTTTATTATGGCATCATGGAGATGTTTTATGTGCTATGAAGAAAAAGAAATTTATCTTGTTAGTACCTAAAAAAAGTTGAAGTATTCAAGAATGATCGTTTAGAGATTACAAATAGATTTTTGGCATGTAATTTTTAAAGTCTCCCGAAATACTTCAAGGCAGCTCCAGTGCAGGCAGTTTAGTAAAACTTGGAATCAGAGAGGTAAAGAAACTGAATTTTTCTTTTCACGCCGGCTGCCAGTATGCTTTGTGTCTCACTATAAGGCACCAAAGGGGTGGCTGTTCCACAGTGTCTCCTCCGTCCCCGTGGGCTGCTTCTCGGGTGGTCTCGAAATCAGCATTTCTTTGGGTGCCGTCTGCGTGCTGCCTGCATTTGGATTACTCGGGGCGCTCACATAGGTTCGGGTTCCGGAGGCCCACAGCAGCCCTGCCACGAAAATCTCCGATGCTGGGTGCTGAGAATCTGTGTTTGTACGTGGACTTGAGGTGATTCTGCTGCACGCTTAAGTTGGGGAATCCCAAAGTAAAGTCAGGTATCATTTTGATGAATAGTTCCCTAGAGGACCTTGCTTTGGGGTTGGGATGATTATTCAGTGATCAAGTGCAGAAAGTCTCTCAGTGTCTGGTGGGAGGGGTGGTACGCAGGAGTGTCTGCAGTTGCACTTGGTGCTGTGAATCTCTGCTAGACCTTGAACCAGAGAGGGGGAGCTGCCGCGATTCGTTATGTCCTGTGTTTGCAGTTGTGCCCCAAATTTCTTGATGTCTGGTTTTAACTAGTAATCCTGTAAGCAAGTAACATTTAAAAGTTGTATAGTGTCCAATGTAAATTCACATACGTATTTTAGCTTCTCTCTTTGTACATATCCCTTCAAAAATGAGTGCTAAAATTGTGCCTTGTTCGGAATTTAAAGTAGCTATGATATTAGCTGTAATGATGTGTTGATTTTTATTATGAATCCACCGAAATTCTGTGTATTCCTCAACTTAAGCGTGACATAGGTAAAGATCGCATTTTACCTCCCTTTGATGTGTAAACTTGCAATGGCATTGAGCCAATAACATTTTTTTCTCTGATTCCTTATTCACAGATTATAAGTGCCTTTGGTCAGTGACTATACCTCAGGGTTGCTCACACTTGGCACTGTGGATATTTTGGGCCAGATGATCTTTTCTTTGAGGGCAGAGGAGTTCCTGTGCATTGTAGGACGTTTAGCAGCATCTTTGGCCTCTACCCACTGGACACCAGTAGCTTTGTTGCTCCCCCAAGTGGTGGCAACCCAGTGTGTTGCCAAACCTTGTGGAGCAAGGTTTGCTCCTTGTGGTTGTCCTACAGGACAACCCCCACTCCCCCGGCCGCAGAGAACCGCCACTGTGGTATTCCCTTTTATATCAGACACATAGTGACGCCAAGGACTGAAAAAAGTTGTGTGTTTGAGCTGAGGAGGACTTCGAATTGAGTTCCGCTCCTTCCTTCTCCTCCCTCCCATTGTATAGGTGAAGCTGCAGAAGGTCCTTAGCAGTGAAATGACTGTGAGTGATTTCAGATGGCAAAGTTGGAGGCAAAATTGGGCCTAAATCCAAGATCACCATGACCACCTCTATCTCTTCAACTTGTTATCATTTCAAAGAGAAAACAGCAAAATAGGGGCTTCATGTTTCACCTCAGTTTATGACCGTTTTAAATGACAAAACTTCAGGGGAAGTTATTCATGTTACAAATGGGTTCTTCAATTTATAAAGGAATCAGTCTTGGATTTCATTATAAACTATTCTCTAATGAAAACAGAAATAACAAAAAAATATAAATTCAGACTTGAGTTGCAGTCTCAGCCCTGCTACCGAATCAACACTTGATCTTAAAAGGGTTACCAAATCTACCTAAGTATTAGTATTATTATTTGAAAAATAACATTAACATTTTTCTTCCCCCACAGAATTGTTTTAACATGTACTTGAATGTCTCTGAAAGCCAGTTATAAGATACTCTACACGTGCTTATTCTTATGAATGTCGTCGGCGCATAGACTTATCAGGAGATAATTACTCAGCGGTGTGATCAGGGTCAAGAAGAGACAGGAAATGCACTGGCGTCTGAGGGTCTCTGTGCACCAGCTTCTCTGTGGGGCTCTTTTTCCAGGGACTCACATTCGAGGCCCACCCACAGCCCGACCAGAGGAGGGCTGTCTTTGGAGGGTCAGTGGTCAGAGAAGCCAAGAATTCTGCAGAGCTGCACAGATGCTAAATGGAGAAGCCAGAACCCTAACCTGGGTCCTTACATGCCTGTAATTCATGCTTTGCTGGTGCTCTTGTTTTTATGATGCACGCATTTTCCTCTTGGGAAACCTAAGTGTGTGGTTTTAGGAGTCACGTACTTGAAATTCTATCAGGAATGGAGGCTAATGTCGAAGGAGCCAGGGGACTGCAGCATGGGTGGCAGCACCCACCACCGTCCTCTGGATATCGATACCCGAGGCCACGGAAATGAAGTGATGGGGTTGAGCGCCTCTCGGAAGCCTATTCTGGGAAACGTCAAATTATAAAACATCACCACTGTTTTCTCATGGATTGCATGTTTCATTTTTTAATTTAATTTGTGTATAAATAAATTTCATGCCAACTTATATAAGGGGTTGCTAGTGGGCTGTGCCCTCTGCCCAGTCAGTTACATTAGTCTTCAACTGTGGCAGTTCTTAGTGAGTTCTGGTTGAAGGGAATGAGGGCTTGTGTTCACCTGCCTCCTGAGTTTGGGGTGGGAGGTGTTAAGGACGAACTTGACCCACATAATTTCCCCGAATCATTTCTGAGTTTTTCCTTGGAAGAAGGCCGTCTCCGGAACAGCGGTCTTCAATTAGAGTATACTTGACGACAGAAAATCCTGAATGTGAGACGGGCACAAGTACGATAGGGCAGCAGTCGGTCTAAGGTCCCGTGACCGTTCACGGGCAGACCTGTATCTTCAGGACCTGAGTTCCCCACCTTGTGCCCCCTGCTGTCTGTGTTACCTCTCCTGGCACCCACTTTCTGAACCCCCTCTATGTCCGAGAGAGAAGCTCTGGGGCTGACAAAGGACGGCAAAGGGACTTGGGGGGTTGTTTTGCCGTAAATTTGCTTTGCCATTATTCCTGTGTATTGGTGGGATTGATTTGAAATCAAAGCTTAAAATCACTAAGGGGACTGGTAAACCAGAACCCACATGGAGAAGCAGTTTCCTTATACCCAGCTGTGCTAAGAAAATACCGTGCAACTAAAAGAAAAATAACAAATGGAGAGACCATGTCAGTAAATACAGTGTACTTCACGTATACTAGGATAGTTGTAGAAATATACTGTATATAGTCTAGAAAGTGAGAACATTTTATTTTTTTTTTCTTGACTGTCCCATTTGCCTTGGGTCTGTAAAGTAATACAGCATTAATTTGCTGTTGCGATTTCTGTAATTCTTGAAGTCCTGATTCTTGTTTGCTTATTTCTGTTACTAGTTCTTCTTTTCCTTAAAAAGATGCCCCTGTAGCAACTATCTCATTTTAATGTGAAGATTGCAGAATAATCTTTTTGTCAAATGAACTGATTTCTAGGTCATTACAGAAGCAGAAACTTCTAAAACCCGTGGATGAAGTTGCTTTTAGTTCATATATTGATTATAGAAATTTAATAATTTTACAGATGTAACTTATGTTTTCAAAATTAAAATGCAGTTCTTTTAAGACTCAGAAAACATTAAAGGAAAGATGGGCTCCTCACCCTTTTATTTTTTTAAAGAAATAATTTGTGCTGGAAGTGAAGTCAAATGAGAAGTGAAACTTGATTTATGCCTGTGTTTATACATACATATTTTTTTAAACAAAATTATTTTTTAAAATAAGTAGTTTAGAGACAAAATTTTAAACTTTGGCACTTATTTCTTATTTTGTCATAATTTGTGCAGGCTATAAATTAGATTTATTAAGTAATTATTTTGTATGAGAATGTCATTTTTTTCTTTTATGTGTTTATATTCTTTTTAGACTTAAAACAGTGTATCTGTATAAGTTTGTATAAATACATCTATATATTTTTAAGTAAAAAGGTTCATTTATTACCTAGTTCCTCATTTAAAAAAATTTAGAATTATTTATTCTTTTTCTTATCAAGGCATTGCTTCAGAGTTTGGAGTTCGAGGTTATCCAACAATTAAGCTGTAAGTTGAGTGTTGTATGTTTATATGTGTATTTTCATTAGTTCGCTCCACTCGCTTTTTACTGCACTAAGTTCCGGTAGCTGCCTGGGAGGGCTGGAGATGCCGGCTCAGCAGCTCTTTCTGGGTGCAGCCCGTGTTCCCAGGAGGGGGACCGCCTCTTCCTGCTTGGCTGTGTTGGCGTGAATGTGCCCTCCACTGTGAGTGCAGCTCCTGCGTGGCTGCGGCGGGCTCTGTGCTGGCGAGGTCTGCGCACGGTCAGTCGTCAGTCCCGGCCTCCTTCACCCGGAGGACCTCCCGAGTCCGCGTGTCTCCTGATCGCGGGCATCCTGTGTCCTGGCATGTGCACTTTTCTGTCATCGTAACAGGCGTTTATTCAGAGGTGAAAGAAACAGAGAACCCACTTTGTGGATGTTAATTCTCATCTGCAGGTGTTAATCAAGTCTAACGTCAAGTGTGCAGGTTGGAAGAAATGGTGCGATAATTCTAAAGGGCTTATTATTTATAATCATCATTTTACTGAATTTTCTTGGGAGTTTTATCCATATCATTATTCGATAATGTGGGGAGGTAAATTATTTTGAAATATATTTTTAAAATAAAGTAGTTTTTTATTTCTTGGGTTTTGTGCTGACATCCTACCTTCCCCTACTTTTTAAATGTTTACTGACCCTCCTTTACTTTCTTATGTTGCGTGAACCATCTTTCCATTCTTTATTTAATTGTAGATGTTCTGTTTTACTTTCACAGTTTTTTAGAAAAATCGCAATTGGACACATACTCATTGGTAGACGTTTAGAAAATTATCTAATTTTGTAGAAGAGTGTTTTTATGCATTTTACTCTGTATTATGGAGCATCTATCAAGTTATTATGATGTTGTAGTGCTTAAAATTTGTTTTGCCATTACCAAATAGTTTAATTCTCTGACCTTTTACTTGCCTTTTAAAAGAGAAGAGAGAGAATTATAATACTTTGACTGGTTCTTGACCACGAATGTGTAGATGATTCATTATTTACAAGTCATAGATACAATGCAGCCACCAAATACTGAGCAAATTATTTCATGTAATGTTAATAAAATATAGTCTTTTCCTTACTATTTTGAGCTGCTGATCCCCTGATGCCAGTTATCTGCTCTGTATTATGTGGTTATACTGTGTCCTCTAAGCCTGAACTTAACCATTTATATACTGTAATCTTGTCTGACAGTAGCGATTAGCATTAAATAGTGACACAGTTGAAGTAATCCATGCTTTTCCTTTGTTCTTTCTTTTTAAGATTAAAGGGGGACTTGGCGTATAATTACAGAGGGCCACGGACTAAAGATGATATTATCGAGTTTGCTCACAGAGTGTCTGGGTAAGTTGTTACTGGGAGAGGCCTTTCTTGTGATCCTGGTATGTGAAAATTAAATTTTTACAGATCGTTGCTAAAGGATTCAGCCTGAATAAACTCCCTCTCTGCGTTTAGGAGAGGAGATACAGTGCTGAGCAGCACATGACGTAAAGAGATCCTGCAACGGGCCGGGGGCTCGGGACTTGATTTCAGACTAGTCATCCTCACAGTTCAGTCTCCGTGCTGCATGGGAGGCTGTGTCCCGGGTTTCCAATGCCGTCTCAAAATTTGATTACTTCGGACAACTTTGTGAATCTTAATTTTTATCTTGCTATAATTTTGCTTCTGTGCTACCTGGTTTACATTATTGTTACTTAATTTTAGAGTTTTGAGAGAAACCCCTCAATGTTATTGTTCTGAATAGGCCTGGGCTTTGAATCCCTGGCCAGTGCTAAAGGAAAGTGCTTTTTAGATGGAGCTAAAACACTTACCCCACTCTCTCGCCCACTGCTCTATGCCAGCTGTGAGCTGTCATTGCACATTTTGCCTGTTGGAGCCCATGTGCTTCCATAAGCATTTCCTGTTGGTTTGAGTGCAGGGATTTTGCTCTGTAATCCACATCTCGCTGGGGTATAAAGACAGTTGGTGTTCATAATTACTGAGGTTATTATGTGCAACTTTTTACAGAGAACAAAAATCAAGCTAGCTTAACCTATATTGAGTTTGCAAGTACAGGCACTTCCTTATGAGCTTGACAGGATACAGTGATAGCTTGAAATGGCTTTAAGGTAGATTGAAATAGCAGAATGGATTTGTTGGGTGGCATGGTGCTATCTGGCTTAAGTTATTTGAGGGTAAGGTACAGAATTAGGAATGATCTTTGTGTATTAACGTTTACAAAGCCCCTGTATTTTTACAGTAACGGTGTATTCCATTGTCTCTGTTTGCTTTGTTAATAAATACATTTTGAGATAACTTTATATTCTATAAGGGCATTGCTAGCAGGTTGTACTTTATTCCCCCGTGATTTAGATTAGTCTCTGTGTTTTGGCCATTTTTAATGAGCTTTAGTTTAAGCTTGAGAAGAAAGGGCTTCTCCTGATGTAACCACAGGTGACTCCACCACAGCTGAGTTGCAGGAGTCCGTTCTGGAGTTGCATCACTTACCAGTTAGCCGCTGAAGTAAAGCAGGAACTAGAGTGGAGTGATGCAAGGGTGCTGAGGAGTTGTGCGTTCTGACATGGGTTTGCCTTTGCAAAATGCATCTCCTTCATTTTGCAAATTTGTCCAGGTCAAAAATCTGATAATATAGGTCACATTTAAAAGAAGACTGCTTCATTGTTTAATTTTTTAATAATTGGTAAGTGGTATGTTTTGTAGGAACCTTTGATGTAATTTATTTCTCAGTCTTGCTGGTTTGAAGTGTGCTTATATAATACAGTCTTTGTACTATTTTGTTTTCTGTTTCTGAGTTTCTTATGTACTCTTCTGATTGCCATTTCCCATTCTGTTTTTCCTGAAAAGAATAACAAACTTATTAAAAATTTAGGTTTTAACCTTAATAAGGTATTTTAAAACTATATAGCATTTAAATGGACAGCATAAGGTGTAAATATTCTTAATATAGTATCATAAACTCCTGGGATAGTATTTCACAGTGTGTTTGTGTGAGTGATCTTTTGGGGAAAAAAGACAATTCTCATGTGGATTGTTTTGTTTTGGCTGAGGATGCTAAATGAATGTTCCCACCTCTCAAAATAGTGGCTAAGTTGGCACTTTCTAAAGGGACGCATTTTCAACCTAATTGTTCAGGTGATGGATTACACGTGGGCGCTATATGGGGGGTAGGAGTGGCCATGTGTTACAGTTTTATTTACATGCATTGGGTGATACACTCAGATGCAGTTAATGCAGCGTTTAAACTTTGTAACTGGAGACAGAATGGGCTACCATATTAATAGGATGATAGGACAGACCTGTCATCTGTCTTTAGTTCAAATACAAGTTCATTGTTTGTTTGTGTTTTTTTCAAACAGAGCTCTGATTCGGCCACTTCCAAGTCAGCAGATGTTTGAACACGTGCAGAAAAGACACCGTGTGTTTTTTGTTTATATAGGTGGAGAGTCACCCTTGAAGGTACCAAATGATTTTTTTATCAATCCAAAAAGACAGATGTATTACAATTTAATGTTCTGTACAGGCAAAACTTCACCAAGACCTAAAACTTACTTCACTCTTGTTGGCAATACCTTAGTTCAATCGCAGTATTTTTATGACACACATACTGTCTCCCATGTCCCTCGTAGTGTTTGCCTTCCTGAAACAGAAGTGAACGAAGAGTGGCCAGCTGTCGCCTGCCTTGGTGTCTCTTCTGTTACCGATCTGGTTAAATGTTTCAGCATTTGGAACCTTTGAGACTGCAAACTGCATTTTGAGCATAAATTTGTTAAAGGCAAAAAGATGATTGTCTTAGATTGTTTTATGTGTGTCTGTATCTCTGTGTATGTGTGCACTTCTCTTCCTGCAGTCATGAAGTTACACTGATGAATATGAATTCAACTTGTGTTAGATTTAGTAAACTGTATTCGGAGCAGTACGAAAGCACCTAGTTACAGTGGTCGTTTGCCATACAAACAGTTTAGTTCATCTTTTCACATAAAAGGACTTCAGTTAGCAAGTTGTATTGATCGATATAGTGAATGCTCTGACCTTGTCCTGATTGTTTAATGCAGAATTAGTTTTGATTTTAAAGGTGCCACTTTTTGTTTGTGTTTTCACAGGAGAAATACATAGATGCTGCTTCAGAATTAATTGTGTATACATACTTCTTTTCTGCCTCAGAGGATGTCGTTCCTGAGGTAATATTTAAAATTAGATTTTAATAACTTTAATTTTTAAAGTACTTGATTTTATCTATAAGATTTATTAACTGTGATATGTGTGGAAACAGTAAACATATTTACTCTGTTCTACTGAGACAGATTGCTTCTTGTTAATAAGCAAATATTACTAGATTGATAGCATTTAGGGATTATTATTATTATTATTATTGCATTAGTCCTTTTTTTTTTCTCTTTAAAATCATACCACTAGTGAGAGGTGATATTCATACCCTTAATAGATTTTTAAGTAGTGGATTTACTTATGTGTCTCTAGAGAGAACCAGCCATTTCCTGTCCTCTAATCATGCGCCCTGCACTTTGCAAGTGCCGGCCTGGGGGCGGACAGTCATCACACCCTTTGGGGCGGCACCCCCACTCTCTGGGCTGAAGGTCTGGGCTTCAGTTCAGTGTTGCCGGTGAGGTCCTCCGTTAGGTCTTCAGACTGAGAAGGCGGTCCTTGGGAAATGAAGCTGTAAACAGGATATCAAAACTGCAGTAAAAAATAGAGGAGCAATGTCACCTTAGGGGCATGTAAATACATTGGTCGAGAACAGTCTATCTGAGAAGAAAACATTTGAACTGAGACTTTGGTGACATGGAAAAGCCATGTTCAGGTCTGTGGCCAGAGTAGACTGGAAACAGGGAGCAGAGAGTACGGATACCCAGAGTGAGAGCACCCCTGGGGCGCTGGAGAAACGGAGCAGTCAGCCGCTGCAGTTCCAGTGCAAGGGGGAGGGACCAGCAGGCAGGCAGAGGCCCGGGGAGGTCCCCGGGTCATGGGCATGCGTGGGGTCGGCTGGAGCTACTGCAGGACTTGGCCTCAGGATCACTTTAAGAACACAACTGTGCTACGCGCAGAGTGAATTGGGCTCGGGTGAGAGCAGCTCCAGAGATCAGTTGGACTGCTGGAGTAATAGAGGGAGTTCGGGCTTGGAGTGGAGTAAGAGAATTGGGGAGAAGTGGAAGCATTGTTGTGCTTTGGAAATAGAAGCGTTTGAGCTTTCTGATCTGGAGGAAAAAGGAAAACTCAAGGGTGACTAAAAGGTTTTGGTTTGAACACCTGGGTTTCAAACCAAAAACCTGAAAGATGGTGGTGTTTTTATGAGATTGAGGCAATTGCAGAAGGAACAAGTTGGGGAATGAGGGATATGATCATCAGTTTTGAATTGTTTATTCTAATTTGATTGAGCATGTTCAACATTCAAGTACCACCACCAAACACACAGTTGGGTGTAGGGGTCTAGAGTTAAGGCTCTGTGAAGAAACTCCTCATGCACTGATGCCACGTTGTAAGAAAGGAAGAGGGCCCAGGATCAGAAGGCAGCAAAGGAAAGTGACAGGAAGTCACCAGTCAGTAGGAGCAGTGGCCGGTACACAAGAATCTCGCAAAGTGATCTGGATGAGCAGAGGAAAGTAACCATGTTTGTCCACGTGGAGGTTGGTGGTTTTAGGAGGAACATTTCAGAGTCAGGGGAGGGCGCCTCACTGGTGGCATTTGAGGGAATGCAGGTGAGGCCTTGAAGCCTCAATCAACTACAGACTTCTCGTCGGTCAAGTTTTACTGATAAGGGGACCTGAGCAGTTTGGCCATAGCTGAAGGGGAGTGGGAAATAAATCAAGGAAGCTTTTCTTTGTAATCAATGTAAGTTATGAAAATCTAAACAGTTTTTTTCACAAAGGTCTGTCATACTGCACATTTGATTACCTTTTGTTTAACATATTTTAATGTTAAGTATTTTGTTGTAGGTAGGCTACAGAGTTACCTGGAGTATGGGTTTAATGCTTCCTCTGACATGTATATAGGGGCTTATCTTGTACCTGTGTGCTCTGAAATGACTTTGAGCTCTTGGGGAGCTCCGGCCACTTCCGGTCAGCTGAGACGCACTGGGGTTCACTCAGTCTGGTCTCGGGACAGCGGGCAGCAGCCTGTGCGTGTGCGCTTGCTTTTGATGGGGAGGGAGGATGGGACGGGAGATCAGCCACACTTGCCATCAGATTCCAAAAGGTGCCTCAAAGGGTATGAACCACTATTTGGGGATGTCTTAGGATGTCTTAATGTGATATGAAGGCCCAGAGTGGACTAGAACTAGAACTTGTAATAGACTTTTGCCTGCTAAGTGCAGCGGACGACTGACCACCTTTTAGTATTAGAAAGGGGAACTTCACAGGGCTCCCACATCAGAAAGCTTTCCACGTAGCTTCCCTTGGGGTGTGCCAGAGCGGGGCCGTCTCCCAGGCCCAGCACCACCTGACACGCACCCTGTTGGTCCTCAAGTGACAGTCGTGTCAGATCGACACCCCGGGACCCCAAGGGGAGGCCAGGAGGTGGGCACAGACAGTGCTTGCTCCGGACAGACTTCTTGGTTGTTAGATGTTATTTTTATTACTAGCCTCTTCAGCCAGTTATTTTTTAGCTTTCTTTAATTATTCCTGCAAATGTCAATATTTGTCATCTCCTTTTTAGTTCTGAGTATGTGGTTGCTAAAGACTGCTGGGGAGAGTACTAGTCATTTCAGAATAATAGGAGGATTTTTATTCCATAAGGGAACTCTCAACTAAAGACAGATCCCATGATTTTATGTTCTTGCCGTAGTTTGAATTTTTATGTGTGATCACGCGACACTTCCTTGGCTTTACTACTAGTATTTATGAAAACCTCAACAGGTACAATAAAGAGACACAAAGATGAATTAGGACAGTTTCTGACTTCGGGATATTTAAAGATGGATAGAGAAGGTTGTCATGCAGACAGTTTACTGTCGCAGAAGGTTGGAGCTTACAGGAACACGGGGGAAGGGGAGGGGAGGTTCAGGGTCTGGTGGGGGTGTTACTCAGAGCCAGTGCACACCGGTATGCTTGAAGGCGGAGTCTTACCCGCCCTGAAAATAGCTATTTTCATGGTGTTGTGCCGCTCGCTCTTCAGCAGTAATGTGGCCGGATCCTGCAGTGTTACCTGAGATAGGCCCTCTCCCCTCTTCAGTCTTTGCAGGACAGCATTTTTTATTTTTATTGTTATTTTACTAGTTATCTACTGATTCCTTTGTTTGTTGACACTTTTAGTATTACCACACTCATGTAATACCCAAATTATGTCTCTCTTGCTCTGATACTGATTTCCCTTCTATAATTTTACTGTTTTGAAATAATTAACAACACACGTGTAAGAAGCAGCTACCTTCTGAATGAATCCCTTATTGTTAATTACCATTATAGGTTCCCATTTGTAAAGCGCTGGGCAGTTGGATTCATCCTGCTCTGGCAGTTAGCCAACCCACCTCCTAACTCCCTGGAGAGGTGGGGACTCAGCGTGCTCCGTCCTCAGAGGAGGAAGCTGACCCCCTGGGCCACGTGATGGCCTCCCCGCACAGCCCGGGAGTGGCGGGGGGGACTTGAACCTGCCGGTGCTGAGTGACACCTGAGGCCCTGCCTTTCGGCCTCTTCACAGTGCTCTTACCTGTTACTTCCCACGACAGCTCGGGCTGTTTTCAGCCCTGAGCCTATTCCATAGTCCTTACGTGGAGTGCAGGCACAGCGTGAGGTGGGTGTGTGAAGAGAGACCACGCCCAGCGCTTGGATGAACTTGGGGGGGGTTCAGTGTTCTCGTCATAACTGTTCGTAACAATCTTGTCATTGTCGGGTTTTTGTGGTTTTCTGGTGTCCTTCAATAACTTTGAAGTCATAGCTACCAGATGAACAGACTTCAATGATAAGGCTGCTTACACATCTGATCTTTGCAGCATGTGACGCTGAAGGAGATGCCCGCCGTGCTTGTTTTCAAAGATGGGACTCACTTTGTTTACGATGGTGAGTTCCGAAGCCCAGCTCGGGGGGGAAGCGTTTCGGTGAAAATGCCTGTCGCAGGACGCAGGTGTCAGGGAGCTGTGCAGTGAGTGTAGCTGCTGCTCACAGCTCCGTTCGTCAGTCGAACGGCTGGCACGTTTTTCTTGCCCTACAGCTTTGGTTTCCCCTGGCAGTGTTTTTTGTTTGGGGCTTTTTGGGGGCGGTTTCTGAGTCAGGTCATTTGCCTTTTTGAGAGAGCAATCCTATGCAATTTCTATGTGTTACTTTAAAAGATTCCCAAATTAATTTTTAAAAAAGTACATTTCAGACACACAAAAATGTGAAGAGATAAACGTGGGTAGTAGTGGCCATGCCCGGTATTTCCTTCCCTGCCATCCTCTCTCCCTCCTCGACAGGACTAGCCGCTCTTCAGCTCTTCTTCCTTGAAGCAAACGTTCGGTCTGTTTTAAAGCTAATTTTATTGTACTTAACGTAACTAATAGTAAACAGAGTCCTAGAGTAGAAGTCCCTGCATACCTGCCCATCACTCAGGTCAGACCTGGCCGAGCCCTTCCCCGCCTTTGCTTCAACAAGCTCTGTTCTCTGTTGAAGGATCCAAAGCAAAACCTGGTTGCATTTCATTACTGTGCGCTTCATTACCCATCTCTTAAAAAGGTGGACTTTTTTTGTTTAAGTAACCACATGTTGTTATAGCACCTAGCAAATTAACAATAATTCCTTGAGGTTATGCAGTACCACCCCCTCAATTCTGAAATGGCACTCGGCAGGGCAGTGCAGCGAAGTCAGAAGCGTCGTTCATGCCGAGGACCTCTCGTACACGCTGTGTTGGTCTGAAACACACCCTGTAAATGGAATTGATGAAGTTAAGGTTACGATCCTGGCATTCTTTACATATTACCAGAGTAGAACACATAAACATTGTGAAGACATTTACACGAAATTACCAACTTTCTTTGTTTTTTCAGAGTACGAGGATGGTGAGCTGTCATCTTGGATCAACAGGGAGAGGTTTCAGAACTACCTGACTGTGGACGGCTTCCTCTTGTATGAACTGGGAGACACGGGTACAAACATGCACACAGCTCTCCATCACTTGGCAGAATTTCTCCTGATGGGTCACCAAAGTCTGACTCCATAGCAAATGCATTTTAAGTGCTCTGTAATTTCGCTTCTTCTGTAGACCTGAATGCCAGCGCTTGCTCATGAGAATTTACGTTACTGTTACCAGAGCGCACACCTGTGTCTGTGGGTCAGCCTGGGCTAGGGAGGACTGACAGACAGGTCTGAGAGGTGCAGAGAAGAGCACCTGGGTCACAGAGAGGAACAGCCCCCAGGAAGGTGTCCTCAGGAAGCTGATTTTTGTAACAGGAACTGAGGGGGGCTTACCCTGCCTTTAAAGCCCGCTTTGCCCTGTGAGGGAGCATGGGTCCCAGACTGGCCTGGCTTCTCACAGTGACATGATCAAAAGCGACAGGCACAGCAGTATGTGTAGATGCAGAAGTGAAAGCTATATGAAGCTAACTTTATGGTCTCACAGACACAAACTACAAAAAATTGGGGAAGCTAACCGTGTAAGTTTTAAGAAGAGGTCTTTTGTAAATTTATAATGAATTACGAATGAGAAACTAGTCCTGCTTATCATTGTCACATTCGTTCCCGTTCGTAACTTACAGTGACTAGGATGGAAGTACAGTTTCAATGAAGAGAATGGGAAAACTCAATGCTCAGTGTTTTTTAGGGGAAATAATGGGCATAGAGTTTCCTCTTCCTGATTTCCTGCCCTTGGATCTGATTAAGAACACAAGGTAGAATGCTCCCATGGGTTCTGCCCTGGTTTTGTAACTCTCTCTCAGGATGGTGATTGGCTCTGCCTCTAGAGCCTGCCTGCTGATGCGCTGTGTCTGGCCGTGTTTCTCTCTCAGCTCATGCTTTCAGAGGGAGGCTGTGCCGACTCAGAATTGGACCTCCTCATGGATACTGTGCAGGAAGAGGGAGGAAGTGTGGGAGTGCAGTCATTTGCTCTGATATAACCGTCATAGGAGGCAGCGTGGCCTCGAGGTCACTGACCAGGCAGCTCTGGCTCTGCTTGGATACGTTGTTCTCGCAGATTCATTCGGGATGAAGGTGCCGTGGCGGCCAGTGTTCCCTTTGTGTGTCCACTGTGACTGCCCTGATCAGGCGTCCGGTCTGGCTGTGTCCCTGCTGTCATACAGCGTGGCCACTTCCTGTCTAGGCCCCACACCGACTCTTGAATCTCGGTGTCTCCGACACTTCCTGTCTTTCCCAGGAGCCCTGCTGCCTGCCTCTCCCAACCCCTGCCTGCGTCTGAGCTCCACTCTGCCTTTCCCCAGCCTCACGGACTTTGCCGTGCCCGGAGACCTGTGCACCTTGCCTCAGAGCCCCTCCCTGCTTCCTGTTTCTCTGCATGGAAGTGCATAGCTAATTTATGTTTGCACATCCAACTGAGGCCAAACATTGCTCTTAGAAAATCTTTTCCTGACTCCTCAAACTGCATTCATTGACTCTGTAACACTCTGTAACACGTGTCGCTTTCCTTCAGAACTGGTCTGATGTGACTGCACACGTTCCGAGGGTTTACCTTTCCTGCCAGGCGCTGCTCCCTCCACACGTGCAGAGCCGGGTCTGTGTGTGCGTCACTGGGTCCCGGGGAACCAGCCCCGTGCTGGGCAGCGTCTTGGTGCTCAGCGCCGAGAGTCCCCTGTGAGAACTGTTCCTGTGGGCCTAGGGGACGGTGCACTGCGTGTCGTAGACATTCTGAAACAGGAGAAACAGAACAACAACACTAAACACAGCTGTGGAAGCCCCTGAGAATCAAAGAACCTCAGCAGAAACCAAGCGCTGAGTAGTAACTGAAATAATATTTCAAGATAGGAAATAACCGAGAACTGACATTTTCGGCTGAGGGGTGAAAGTGAGCCCAGACCGTGTAGAATCGAAAGACATGCGGAGCAGCGTGGACCAGGGGAGGGGCACGCGGCTGCGGGGACGGCACTCGAGACGGTGGAGCGAGTCCTGCATTTCTGTGCCTGCTCTGAGCCGGAAACTGCCCGTGTTTCTGTGCACGTCCTCTCACTCCCCTCTCCCAGTAACTTTGAAATGGGTGCTCGTTTCGAACGTAAGCTGAAGTTTGCTCAGGTTAAGTCACACGGCTACAGGCGATGGAGCTTCACCGTGTTCCCCCAGGCCTAGACCGTAACACACCCCGAGGGTCACACTGGCCTCCCAGAGGACGTCAGAGATGAGTGTGACTTAGGGTCCATGCAGGGCCAAGTGACTTCCAGTCAGTTTTATTTTGTGTGTGATCACTGGCAAGTAGTGACTCATGACACTGAAGGGCATAGCAGTGTAAAATTCACTCTCGTTACATACCATAGAGCTATAGTAACTAATAGTAAATGTCTTTTATCAGCTCATTTTTTACGGTTTTTGCTTCTGACAAACCACTGAATCATTTTGTGGGCTGTGGAAAAAACAGTTTTTGTATATGCGTAATTAAATACTCACTGTTTATATCTTGAGGATGGGAGTTGGGAGGGAACTTACTACTTAGAGTTGACTCACTGATTTACTTTCCTGAGTATGACGTGTGAGATTGTTGAAATTAACTTCTAGAAGCAATGTTTACTAATTCCCCGTTCACAGCTGTGGTAATAATTGACAAGTTAGTATGATGAGGGTTATTGAATTTATGTATGTCATTCCTAATTTCAGGAAAGCTTGTGGCTATTGCGGTTATTGATGAGAAAAATACATCACTTGAACATACCAGGTACAGTGCCTTGAAATAGTTTTAAGCTTCCGATACCACCTAATTCACACTTTGCATGGCCTCAGGTAGACTTAACATGGCGTCCTTTCCTGCGGCATTAGATAAGGCAACAGAGACTAGAGTTGAGTAATTGTGACACACGAGTCAAGTGAAAAAATGAAATATTCCTGTGTTGTTTCTTCTACAGATTGAAGTCAGTTATTCAAGAAGTTGCTAGAGATTACAGAGATCAGTTCCACAGGTAGGTGCTGGCACTCTGGACAATTCCTTTGTTTTTGTTTAACTCTGTTTTATAATGCAGTAAACCAAGCATAGCAGTGCTTCCTGCTTTCCGAGATGAATCGGAGCTGAAGGGAACTACAGCAGGTTGCACTTCCATACGAACTGTCTGGACTTGAAGTTTGTTCACGTGTCCCATCAACAGACGTGCAGCACGCCTGCTTCTTGATGGGGTTTGGGATGAGGCTGGCGGAGAGAAGGCGTGCACGCGTGCCGCTCCTGCATTTGAGATGGGGTGGTGTGCGCACTCACACACCGGGTGGACCGGGATGCTCGTGGCAGGAGCTCAGAGAATGACGGGGCATGGAATTGAGTGATATTTTTGCCGTGTGCTTGATTAAACATTCTCTTTGCTGCCGACATAAGAGATAAGAGACAGTCGATACCAATGTTAATTAATTACTATCCGCTTTTTATTGATCTTCCAAAAATGTATCAAGGATACATACTTGTGTTTCTCCTGCTACACATGCGGGCATCCTCTGAGTAGTCCTGTTTTAGAGAGCGTGACTGTCCCCAAACATGTTTCAGTTAGGGGAGCTCATGCTGCCTTTTAAATACATGTAAACAGTACCTTAGAACTTGTTTAACTTTACTTACATGTATTTGTATCTCACAAACCTGTAGGAATATACACTTTTCTACACTACTGTATGCGATTTGTATGTCAGATGTTTAGCGTTTACATGCTCACCAAGTTCAGTTCTTTCTTGTGTTAAATACCGCTTTCTTTCTCTCTTTTTCCCTGTGGTGGTGGTTGGTCAGAGATTTTCAGTTTGGACATATGGATGGAAATGACTATATAAATTCCTTGCTGATGGAGTAAGTACTGACCGATTGAATGATTTCACTGTCAGTTCTGTCTGTTTTTTGAGTTTCTGTTTCTGACAGACGGACAGAAGGACTGGTGGCTGAGAAGAGGAGACAGCTGGTGGATGCTGATGCAGACGTCCTGCCGCTAGATACTTCACTTCAGTGTCTACGTCTGTGTTTGCGGCTTTCACACTGTCCCATACTAAACGAGTGTGTCCACAGTTAGTTATAACTTATATTGTTTTGAAAAGAGGATATTCAGAAACTTACGAATTTTATAGTTTTGTTTCATGCACACCTTACCTTAAGTTCAGTTTTAATGAAGAAGTTTAAGTAGAAAATTTTTAATATTTAAGAATTAATTGCCACCCTAGAAGAATTTAAAAGACTAAAATAACTTCATAGGGAAGATATGGAAATTTCATCAGTTATATTTATGAGGTAAAGTTCTGATTTGTCCCTTCATAAAGTTCATATTAGGAATCATTTGCCATACCTATACTGAATTAATACATTCCAAAGAAGAACCTACTCAACTTAGTGGACATTTAGTGAGTGTTTGCTGTGTGTCGTATGCTGTATTTGGCACTGTTGACGCAAAGAACTAGTAAGTGAGAGTCTCTGTCTTCAGATACTGTAGTACACTGGGTTGGCCTGCAGGGTTGTTACTGCAAAGGTCTGTGTGTCAGAGGGTCCTGGAACCAGAGCAATTCCCACCCCCTCATTGCACACCAGGGTGGAAGGCCTCAGGGAGCGCTTGCCGGAGGAGGCACTAATTGAGAGAAGTTCTAAAGAAGGAGAAGTTGGCTGAAGGGCGGATGCAGAGGGGTCATTTCCGGCAGAGCATAAGACCGAACCCAAGAGGCAGCAGCAAAGCGGTTGCTTAGGAGCATGGTGGAACGCCACAGTAGCCCCAGGCGTGAGGGTGGGCAAGCTCCCTGCAGACGGGCCCCCTGTCCGGCCCGTTAGGCCCGGTGCTATGTGTGGGTCTCTCGCTTTGCTCAGTAGCGCAGGTGTCGCCCACGCCTTTGTTCATCGATGCAGTGCCTTGGGCTAAATTAGAGTCTTTCGATTTCCAGGTGACACAGTGGGGAAATAAAAAACCAAACTTAGACAAAAAGGGTCATTCGTACTTTTCAGTTAAAAGCCTAAAATCATAGAGTAGTGTCACCTTTTGTTTTCATTTACATTCAACTTCTCCCTCTTCCTCCAATTCGAGAGGGTTGCCAGAGATGCAAAGTACAGGGTAATATACAATGAAGAAATCAGGACAAAGAAAAGTACAGTAAAGAGTCTGGACAGTTATTAAAGGTACTGGGAAAATTGGGCCATGAATTTTTAGTACTCAATACAAAGGAATGTCTCTGCCTAGAAAAATCACTCCTATAGGAGTGCAGTGCCGCTGTAGACACCTGAGAGAAATTGCTGTGCTGCGTAATCTCGTAAAGGGTGATACTCTGTGATAGGATATTCTACACACACACGCGCGCGCACACACACACAGCAGGGACTTTGGTACAACCATTTCTTACAACGAACGGCCTTCTCGGCACGCCAGTATATTGATTCAGTTAAACAGTGTTTGCGAAGGCCTGAAGCAGTCTGTGTCCAGTGAACAACTGCTTTACCGAGATGATGTTCAGAATGTGTGGAGGCGGATGGACATTCCTTCACATTATTTCTATTGTGCGTTGTGATATAGTCGAACTTTTGAGCAGCAGTGAGGTCAAAGAACAACAAGAATTCCTACCACCAAACCCCTTTTCGTTTGCGGTGGTTAGGTTTTTTCTTCTTCGTAATTTTGGGTTTGATTTTTTTCTAAGAGAAGAGCAAAGGCGTAGAGTTATGGTTGCATAATAGTCATTGGAAGTCCTTACTGAGCACTTGGTTGCAGCCCACACTGGACGGAGTCGTCCGTGTATGTTTTCTAACTTTTGTAGTAACTTGGTAAGGTGTCAGTGCTATTACTATCTCCATTTTATGTACGTGAGGAAATTGAAATTTCTTAGAAGAAACTCAAAGGAGTTAAATAATGTGCCAAAGAATGCCAACAAGTAAGTTAGAGATTCAGTTCTCAATTTCAGCTCTTTCCTGCTCCCAAAGCTATTAACTCAGCAACATTAATATTGGCAGAAAAGTGGAATTTTACAGGTACTGATGCCTTAAAATATTTTTAACTCATGGCAGATACATATTATAGGAAATTATTACATTGCAACACTGACCATATTTCTTTATTTTTTCTCAAAACTAGTATACTACCAAATTTTGGGTCTGTTAAATTATTTTGCAAATGGTCTCTGTGCCTACAGTTAAGAGGAAACAGAACGAGGTGCCATCTTTCATTACTGTCCGAATGGAAGTAACTGACCCCTTAGGTCACTGTCGCCCAGTGAGTAACTCTGGGCAGTGGAGTCCCTGGGCACCCAGTGGCTTACAGTAGGCTTCCGTGTTCTCTCTCCCTGGTCTGGGCTCAGCTGATGCACTGGGCACAGCTAGACGTGGCTCCCAACTGCCGTTTATGTTCTGGACTGCTCTACGTGGCTTTAATGCCCTTGACCTTGGGAGGATAGTTTCTTGGCCACACTGTCCTTGCACAGTCACAGCACAGGAAGGTGAGCCCGGCTCTGCAGGCACATCTGCTTGGTCCCTTCTGCCTTCCCCTTGGGCAAGCCCCAGGGTTGTGTCCCAGCGTCAGGGGTCAGATGGGCATGTTTCCCTCCCTGGGAGAAGGGTGTGGCGTGGGGACAGAGACTTATGGATAGTCATCAGCGCTGTCAGTTGTTTCCACTGTGGAGTTTCCTCCTTTTATGTAACACTTTCATATAGACATACAATTAACTATGAACCGGCGTGTACATGACATACAGCATTACACACTTCTCATGATTGTGCAAAATTTGCCTTTGAGAGGAAGAAGTAAACTATTCCAATGAAATGATGCATTGGTGATATTATAGTTACCGTGGTGGCTGGGGGTGGGGATGACATACAGGGGTGGGCAGAAGTGGGTTTGCGGTTGTGAGTATGTGCGAGTTTATTTTACTGCTGTTTACTACTTACTGCATTATTTTCCGTGTGATCAACTGTGAACCTGCTCTTGCCCCGCCCTGCCTTGTGGGGTCGTGGGAGTTGAAGGAATTTGGAGCGGTGCTTATTGCGCACACACGTGTTAAGTGCAAGGCACTATACTGCATGCTTAAACTTGAGCTTTTTCATTTAACTCTATGGCAAATAGGTGGCCCCAAACCTTTTATCTGTGTGTGAATGAAAAGCATTAAGCTTAAACACCAAATAACAGGGAAGCCCCCGACGTGAACACAAGCAGCGTGAAAGCAGAGACCACGCTCCCCCACTCAGATCCTGGCCCCTGAGCGCCGTTTCTCTGTGGTGGGCTGTGCGGTGGGCTGTGGGTGCCCACCAGCAACGGGGGGTGAAAGCACGCCCGTGGCCAGGAGTGATGTGACCCAGAGACTGACACTGTGCACATCACAATTTTTATCCCTTAGTGTAATGTGAAAACTCAGCTGTCTCTTAGTGTGTGTTAGAATGTTCTTCACGTAATCTCAATTTAGCTACTTTTAAAAATTGATGCAAAATTTGAAATTTTCTTCATGCAGGCAAAAGGAGGCAAAGCTATTAATACAGCTCTCTTTTTGTAATTATAGTTAGTTATATACAATATAAATACCAGAGTGCTTGTTATCTGTGTGTTTAATGTGTATTTTTCCTTTGTTTTCTGTTTTCAGCGATGTGAAAGTCCCAACTGTAGTTGTACTGAACACTTCAAACCAGCAGTACTTTCTACTAGACAGGCAGATCGAGAACACTGAAGACATGGTCCAGTTCTTCCACAGCATCTTGGGCGGCACAGTGGAAGTAAGCTGTTCGCTGCATTTCAGAGGATGCTGGGGAGTGGGGCGGGACAGTCAGCCACCACCTGGGGAGGGCGCAGGTGTCCTCTCCATACCTTGCTGTGCTCACCTTGCGGACAGCGTCTCATTCTCTGACACCTCGATGGTTCTGTGGCAGAGGCTGCTCGTGGGTTATTTGGGGGCATGTGTGGTTGTTGCAGGGACTGGGAGGTGCTGCTGGCGTCAGAGTCAGGTGCAGGGTGCTCAGGTCCACAGAGCTGTCCGGCAGTGCCCTTTGCTGGCTTTTAGACGGTCCTGGGGCCCAGGGCATGGTCGGGTGATGGCATGCAGATCGGTTATCCAAGGAAACCTGTGAGCAAGACCCCAGTTTTATACTGAGATTCAGAGCCACAATGGAGACTTGAATATTTCTCAGAAATAATGAACGATAGTTTTACCTTCCTCTTTTTTTCTGTAAATCTCACTGCAGTGTTTTCATACCGTTGCCACTCATGTTAGAGGCTCATGAAGCAATCACATCAGTAGGTTGAAGTAGGAAAGGAAACACGAGTTTCTGTGCCTCCGTGGAATTCAGTTACTTTGGGACACTTCCTTCCACTTTACGCAGACTTGATGGAAGTTGGCTCCCCGAGTAACAGGGGTCTCTGCTTTGCAAGGCACACAGTAGGGAATTTATGTTTGTGAACACGCTGTGTGTGTACCTGAGAGCCCTTCTGCTTGTAGGTTCGTGGAACCCGGTGTGAACTGCCAAACAGCAAAGAGCTCTCTGGCTCGCATCACTGAGAAATCCAAGGACGGGGCCCTGGGGCAGGCCGCAGGGAGGGTCATCGGGCATTTTTCTGTCTCTGCCCGCCCTTCAGCGTGTTTTTGTTTGTTTGTTTGTTTGTTTTTCATTTTGAGCTTCATCCTTAGGGAAACGTTCCATGCACAGTAGCAAATAGCCCTGCAACGTCCAGAGCTGAACAGTGTCATTCAGCTCGGAAACCGAGCAGGCCTGGCCCCGGCCGGTGGCGCCTGGGGAAGGCCAGCCCCTGGGGGAGAGTGTGTGTTCACACAGGGAGCGGGAGGAGGGCGGCCGGGGAAACACCCGCGGGCTCTTCCGGCGCTTTATGCAATCTGTCCTCCACCCCGGGCCAGCAGTTTTTAGATTATGTGACAGGAAAATGAAGTAATAGTACTTAAATTAACAATGTGATGGTCTTTTCCTGTTAAATTTAAGGCCCAAGGAGGTGATAGCATTTTGCAGAGATTGAAAAGAATGGTGTTTGATGCCAAATCTACTATCGTGGTAAGTTGCGACAGTTTGTCTGATTTCACTGGTAATTGACAATATATTGGGTAGTATATGTTCTTTATGTCTAACTGAGGTAAAATCTGCAATTTGAAAGGTTTGGATAAAATATCTCAATTTGCAAGGTAACAAGAAGTCTGTATTTACAGTAAGAAATCATGTTCATTGGGTGGAAATTTTTCTCTGATACTTCATTTCCTTAGGGTTGGTGAGTAACTGGAATTCAGCGTCAGTTAACGTCACAGCCTTACTCCAAGTGTCTTTCAGTCTCTTTCCTAATCTGTCCCTTCGAGGCCTTGGGTCTGAACCCTTCTTGCTGGGAATGCTCAGCAGTCTTCCTGACTGCGAGAGCAGAGGCCTGCCTGGGTTGGGTTGAGCCTTAAACTGCTTGTCCTGTCTCCGGTGCTACTCTGTGGGTGTGTCCCTTCATTCTGCCCAGAAGCAATCATCAGAATCCTAGCTAACCTGTTGAGGAGCATTGGTTCTCGTGCTACTCTTCCTTGCATCCTTCGGTTTATAAGTGACCCCCCTCTCCTTTCCCGTGGGCACCAGCACAGGTGGGCCCTCAGCATCTTACCGGCTGTCGCCCTGCCTTCCACTGGCTGCCCTCTGTCCTCTTCCCTGTCTGTAGCCCAGTCCGCGCACCCCTCTTCCACGGGTCCCCCTTAGTCTCCAAATGCTGCCTGCGCCTCCCAGGGCTTCTCGCTGTGCTCACGCCACACCGGGGCTCCCTGCCTCCTTCTCACTCTTGCCTAAGTGTCTGCCTCCAACACCTGGGTTTTACGAAGCTGTCTTCTGTCTTCTCAATCCACAGTGGCGTGTGCTCCTCTGCATTTGTCTCCACGATTCTCAGGAGTTAGAGTCACAGCCTGTAGAATGTATCATAGTTGGAAAACCTGACCAGGGAAATTGCTTTTCCTTTTCTGGGAGTTGGGGATAGTGTGTAAATTGAGGGACATTCCTAAGTTGATGTGGCTTCACTACTGACCAGATACGTGAAAAAGTATTAAAAAGCATGTGAAGAGAGAGTGTGCGTGCCTTCATTGTGGTAAACGACAGCCTTCTCGGTGAGGCGAGCAGGCTCCTGCAGCCAGGACGTGACCCGCTGCAGGCGGGCCTGGGAGCCATCACACAGAGACCTGAGTGGCTCCTGTGAGGGAGACAACTGTCGTTAGCAAGGGCTGTGAAGCCCTCGGTGCCTTTGTCTACTGCCAGTGGCTGGTCACACACGTGTACACATAGGCACGCACAATACGAAAGTCCTCTCTCTCACAGTATCTTGGACATAACAGTTACTGTGGAAGCGCGGACCCTGGGCGGGTTGGGTGGCAGCAGGGGGCAAGGGCTGGAGTGGCTGCAGCCCCTCACACCGTTCCAGTGTGAGCGCATTTGCGGGAACTGACGGTCCTCCTCTCTCCACAGTCTATATTCAGGAGCTCTCCGATCATGGGCTGCTTTCTCTTCGGCCTGCCTCTGGGTGTCATCAGCATCATGTGCTATGGCATCTACACAGCTGACACAGATGGAGGTTACATAGAAGAACGGTACGAAGTGTCCAAAAGCGAGATCGAAGGCGGGGAAGCGGCGGAGGAGAGCAGGGAGCAGCAGGAGCCCAGGAGCGGACACTCGCCAGGGCCTGCCGGGCGGGGGCCCAAGGACGTGCTGGAAAAGAAGACGGACTGAGCCTGCACCGGGATTTCAGTTATTAAACAGTCTATTTATTGCATTCAGACGTTCGATCACGGTCTTGACAGCGGACGGCAAGGTGTTTGTATTCCGCTAATAGCAGCTGCATGGAGTACAGTAGTTCTTCATAAACGTGGGGGTGTCTGGCGCGGAGAGGGGTTGCCTGCCTAGCACGAAAAGCGCTCCGTCGACGACGTCCGCCTGTTAGGTGTTATCCCAGAGCCGGCGCCTGCACGTCTCTCTGTCCGAACACTCGGCGGCAGCAGGAAGGTTCCCGGGCGGATGCGGAAGCCGGTCGGTCAGGTAGCAGAAACGTGTTAGGTAGAGAAAAGCACGACTTCCACCTCCTGCCGTCATCCTCTTGTATTTTGGATAAAATTTATATGGACAGAATTATGTCTTTACAATGTAGCCACTTTAAGGAGAACTAATACCTTTTTCCACAGCTCAAATTAAGATTATGAAATTTAAAAAATTTGGTTTTATAGAGCATAGCCATTTTATTTTCTTATTTTTTAAAGGAGAGGAAATGTTACTTTTTAACTTTATACTCAGTTGCATTATAAACTTTTCATATTGGCCTACATAGTGGCAAAAAATAGTCATGTTTAATCTTTGCAACATAACCAGACGCACTTGGAGCAAGGGTCTCGGACCATGCCCTGGGGCTGGGGTCCCGAAGCCACTTCAGGAGGGGAAGGGCTTTGTCACCCCTCCCCCGCTGGGGCGGGGACAGCCCACTTGATTTCCCTGCTTTCTGTAATTCTGTCTCTTCTGAAAATGTCCTTTGATAGATAGCCCTGCTGCTTTGTGAACAGTAATATATGTCATAGTCTCATGTTTCTGGCATGGCAACTTCGTGGTGACCTGTCTAACATGCATCCGTGTATGTGCGCACACACAAGGACACGTGGACAGTGTGTGGGCATGTGTCTGTTACATGGGGTGATGGGCATGGCTGTGTTCTTGGTGCTCGATGAGTGACACAGGTTGCCTGCCTGCAGAGTCCTGGTCGCTGACTGGAGGGGCCCGCCAGGCCCCTCCGCTCTCCCAGCTCTGTCAGCCCTGTCATCTGCTCTATCCAAGGAATAACCAGCGGTTCGATCCCAAGTCGGGCAGAAAATTGGTACTTTGTAATAGTTCGATACGCCTATTGTGGGTGAGCTTATCTTTAAGGCCTTTGTTTTACCTAAGTTTAGATTTTTATTAAATGGCTTTTATTTAAGTGACTAGTCATTGAGTAGTGGAGTTATCCAATATGAAGAATTTTAGGAAACATTTAAAAATGTTAATTCAGCCCTGGTTGGTGTGGTTTTAGTGGATTGAGTGCCGGCCTGTGAACCAAAGGGTCACTGGTTCAATTCCCAGTCAGGGCACAGGCCTGGGTTGCAGGCCAGCTCCCCCATAGGGGGCACACGAGAGGCAGCTACATATTGATGTTTCTCTCCCTCTCTTTCTCCCTCCCTTCTCCTCTCTAAAGGTAAACAAATAAAATCTTTAAACAAAAAATAAAAGTAAAAATGTTCATTCACTATAAAAATAAGTAATTCATGGTCCTGACTCAGGCTTTGCTCCCCATGGGCAGCCGCGGGTTGTTCCTGACACTGTGCTGGGCACCGCTGAACTGAAACCACATCTTAGGTCCTGTGGGGTTGTTGGCGATCCTGCCACTGGGTCCGTGTACTTAATTAGGATGGAGCGACGGCTCATTCTTAAGGTTTGAGTCACATCTGCAGATACAGGGAGTTTCAGGAAATTCTAGAATGAAATGCTCCTGAATGGAAATTGGAGATAAATGCTGTTAGTTCTGCTGCAGTAGATTCTGCTCCACTGAGCAAAGAGGGGTGCCTTTGGGGGCGTCCATGGGAACGCCCCCAGGGGTCAAGCCCGTTGGGCAGCACTGAGACTCCGAGGTGAGCGCAAGGCCCCTCACTGAGTCGCAGTCTGGTGAGGAAGTTAAAGCCCAGCCGCCACCCGTGACCCCAGGAAATGGTAGAACAGGTCATTGCTTTTGCTTCATGTCTGTCGCTGTCAGATGCCCATCATCTGCACCTTTTATCTTTTCTCAAGCATCAAAGGAAAGAGCTCAGTAGGAAAAAATGTAAAAAGGCTAAAGCTCAGTGTGCATCAGCAAACACAAGTCCAGCGACCCTTGTCTTCTGAAATTGCCTTGTCTATGCAGGGTTGTGATGCCTCGGTCTCTGTTACCTTCTTCATGACCGGACCACTGCCCCATATTGTGTTTTCGTAGTGTGTCTGTTGGAAAAACAAAATGTGTGAATGGTTTGCAAGTGAATAATTTGATTTCTTCTTTTTTGTATTTATATTTTGTTTTTTACATGTCTTTAGGGTGTTCTCAGACTCTTCACAAAACATACTTAAATTTTTGCTCACTGGTATGTTTTCCCTTCAGTGTGCTGTCAGAGCTTAGTAGGAATGCTTTTATATTTCTGGAAAAAGTACTTCAAAATAGATATGTGAAGGAATCTTGTAGAAGAACAGATCTTCTCCTGATTCGGAGATGAATCTTACCGTGATCACATACCCTGAGAGGGAGTGCCCTTCAGTCTGTGAGACTCCTTTTCCTTCTCTGGTAGTTGCAGTCAAGTTCTCCTGCTGATCTCCAAAATTCAGAATCCCCCACGCTTGCTCTCGCTGTGTCTCGTGCTCAGGCAATATTCGAAGATATTTCACAGGGAGAAAGAACGTGTTTTTAATCAACTCAACCTATGCACCCCGTTGCGGTTTGCAAGCTTCTTTGTTTGCTTTATCGTGTACTTTAATATGTCGCCAATATTGCTGCCTTCTTTGAGGTGGATTAGATCTGGAGTTTTCATTGTCTTCACAAATCTGCTTCTAGGCCTAGGATTTAGTAGTCACATTAGGAGCCAGATGCCTGCAGGCTGAAGGAAGAGTCTGTATGAGGAACAATTAGCTCTGTCGTTTCTGTTCAGCAGATTTTGGGGGGTTGGTTTGCTTTGATTGTGCAGATGTGATTTCAATGTTTTCCTCATTGCTTCACTCTGATACAGAGGTAGGGCAGGGAAAACTCACTCAACTGTTCTTATGCAGGATTGTTCAAGTAAACCAGTGCAGAATGTTAAAGACTATCAATTGATTGGTGGGGTTAACTTAGCCATTTTATTTTTATAAATACCTATTTTTTTCCTGAACGAGTCTGAGTCCAAGAGCGGGCAAACAATTTTCTACTTTGGACTAATGTGTAAAGGTTTTTTGAGAGCTGTATTACTAGCTGAATCTTGATACCCTGCCTTGGGGCACCAGTTGTGAACCTTCGTTTTTCTAAAATAAATTAATTGAAAACATGGTCATTTATTTTTGCTGTTTATCTTTTGTTGTCTTGCGACATGAATATTTCTCTCTGCAAAGAGGACAGCTAAGACTGATCTTCCGCAGAGCGTTCTTTTTCTCTTTTATTAAGTTGTTAGTTGTTTTGAATTATAGAGACAGTTTTAGAGTGTGAACAGATTTGAGAGACATAGCCTTCTAATCTAGTCCCCTGACATGTGAAGAACCTGGGATTTGTAGGTTTGGTGCCTTGGCATTTTAAAACCTGATTGTTTTAAAATATTAGTTACAGCATTTAAAGTTAGAATAATTAGCTTTGACTCCTTCATCAACTGCTAAGTGGGTTTGGACACGACTCAGCCACTCCTCCCTTTCACCGAGCCATTGTGGAATGTGATGCTAACACCTCAAGATTTTTTTAAAAATTAGCTTCAAATGGGGTGAGTCTATTATTAAAAGAACAAAACTTGACACAAATGTTAAGTGTTAAATTTATATTTCGTGGATTATACCATGGGCATGTCTCAACAAGAATTGCTCTGGTGTGGGCGGGAGTAACGGCCACAAAGTCGGCCCCACGCAGCTTGCGAACATGCGCAGAGGGGCTGGTGAGGACGGGCCTCCTGTGGTGAGAGGGGCGGAGCCTGTTCAGCTGCGTGTGAATCCCATGGGAGTGTGACGGTCCCCGCCTCGTGAGCAGCCGTGTCCCCGTGCCTTGCTTCCTCACCCAGCCGCGTGAGGTCGGTGACTCAGCCCCTCTGCTCCTGTGTTTGTCATTGCGGGGAGACGCCCCGTTTCACCTGGTGTCGAAGATTGAGTGGGGAATACTCGAGGCATGTTCAGACTGTGACCGGCACATAGTCACAGCCCCCAGATTCACTCTGGCGTCTCTTTTCCCAATTTAATGTATTTCTCTTCTCCATTTGAATTTCTACCAAAGCAAGAGTATAAAGAAGGTAAAACCCTAATATGTTATCATTTGCTTGGCCTCTCTATAATTTAAAGTTCATACATTTTGGATGGAAATGAAGTTATTTCTTTAACGTTGAAATTTCACTTAGTTGCAAATATTTAGGTTCACAAACATTTCTGAATATCCTTTGAAGTTGGGGCTTTTAATGAAAATGAGTAAGCTTAAGCAGATACAGGAATCCAGTGAGGTTACCGGTGTGTGGGAATAGTTCAGTTAGTTATGCGTGCGATTCAGACACAGATCTGGAACACCAGTGGGTACTGCATGAAGACAGGCAAACCGTTTGATTTTCCTGCGTGTCTTTCTGACAACAGTGAGAAGCCCTCAACTTTTCCCTGCGCCCCTCTCCTATAAACTGAAAGGCGCTTTGAACAACGAATGAAAAAGTGGCAATTATTTTCTTGCAATTTATCTTTCCAGCGTGTGTCCTAAGTGTCTCCCGTGTGCTGCAGAGGGCACAGCACTGAGAGGCGGTCCCAGTCTCGGTCCTCGTGTGGGTCCTGGGCTCCGGTCACCGATACCCAGTTTTTTCTGAAAATGCTTGGTTGCAGGCTTTCTGCTTCCCTGTTCGTCTTAGTCTCCCTTCTCCTGGAATGCTCTTCAACGTGAAATTGTTGCGGTTGGATCTTTGGGATTGTCGGGACTCAGAGGGTAAGAGACCAGGGCACCACAGAACATGTAGGCTTGCTTCAGATACATGGAGGGGTCCGATCCACTCAGCACGTCTAGGTCCGCTGGGGCCTCACATTAGGCGGGTGGCAGGGTGGGCTTCAGGTTAGGGGAGAACTCAGCAAAAGGAGCCTCCAGACAGGATGGGCCTCCCCGGGAGGCCCAGAGGCCCCACACTGGAAATGTTGGGAGGTAGCAGGGCAGCCCTGTGGTATCAGGTTCACTTCTGAGACCCAGATTCTGTGAGGCCTTAAATGGGAAATCTGGGGCCATCCTCTGTGGACACGTTAACGACAGTCCCTTCCCTTTCCAACAACAACACAACAAATCCAAAATACATTTTTGTCCAGCTTTAATCTAGTTGGGTGGATGAAGCAGTTCAGTGACACTGAAATTGTAAAGAAAAAACGGTATTTTTCACTCTGTCACATTTTTTCACATGAACACGGTATCCCTGTCTTCATCACTGTTGTCACTTGTTGCAGGGATCTTGGTGGATTCAGTAACTTACCACATGGGCAGCTTGTGATTTTTCTCTTCCCGTGCTTTAAGTCCCCACCCACTGTCATGTTCTAAGTCTACCAGTAAAGAGGGAGTCTGTGAGACCCTAGCCTGCTGCCCTCGACCTCGGTGAACGCAGAACCCCAGGCCAGGCCCTGGGTGCCCTCTCTACTGGGTGCCGGGACCATGCTGTGGGCCCCAAGGCCTGTCAGTAACAACCTCCTCTTCAACATGTGTCCGGTGGTTATCCCTTGAGGGCGTCTCAGAAGTCAGTAGCAACTGCCAGGGAGGTCCAGCTGTGACACCAGTTAGGAGGGGTGGGGACTGTGGGAGGCACAGCAGGTCCAGGTGAGCCCCTCTTCCCTCGGACCAGGATCACGCTGTGGGTCCTCCTGACTCTTCCTCTACGTCACCTTACCATTCACGCCTTTGTTGACCCTCCTGTCTAAATGAGACCTCCAGCCCCCACCTCTCCCCAGCCCTCTTAGCGCTTTTTTATAAGCACTTTTAATAACTTCATATATAAATTGCTTACTGCCTGCCTACCTTTTCACATCCTAAATGTAGGCTCTGAATGGTCAGAGACATTTCCCCCACCCTTCCAAGGCCATAGTCCCAGTTCTTAAAAACTCCTTGACATGAAATATGCATTCAATAAATATCTGTAGAACAAGTGAATGAAGAGTTGAATATATTTATATGCTGGTGTATTTATCACTGGTGTGTTAAGATTTGAAAGTTTCTGAGGTTTAAAAAATCAAAAGCATGTATTTTATTTGAATTGAAGATTTTAGATGCACGTTCTAAAAGTATCTAAATGCTTAGTGATTAAGCAACAAGAAAGATAAGTAACATGAAAGAGTCCTAAGCTCTGGAAGTATTTTGTTTTAATATGGGAGATTTTCATATTTAACATAGAATCTAAAAATCATAAAATCTGTGCAATCATTAAAATAAGGATAGGTTAGAGATCAAAAACTGTGGAAATTTTAGGTAACCAGATATTCTCCATCCTTTAAATACTATGGAAAGATAAATTAGTAGCTCTTTTGCAAATGTCAGTCTAAACTCATTAGCCTCTGTGTTAGCCGTTACTGCAGTTGAAGTCATGGGTTCTTAACCGGCGGTGCTTATCAGAATCACAAGCGCATCGATCGCTTCAGATGATTTATAAAAATACACACAGACCATAGCAAGTCTGGTTGGTCTCGGATGAACTGCTTGAAGCCGGAACGAGGAGAAAAACAACCCTCCCCAGTTGCTTTTGATGTGTGCTCCTAGTTGCAAAGCGGTGGTTTAAATGATTATTAGGAGTGAAAGTTTCAGTGCCTTTGAGAGAAGTTGTATTTTCGGAGATTTCCTGGGGCGCGTTCACAGGTCAAATGCGCTACAAGGGCATGATGTGCTTCAGTAGCCCCATCATGGCCCCTCAGCCCTGGACAGCTCCAGGAAAGTGGTTTTTATTTTTGAAAGCAAGAAAGTAGGTTATGTCCAGCTGGGATGATTTACCTCTTTTCATTCTGCCAGCGTCCCTCCAGAGACTGGAGCAGTGGCCCAGGGACCTAGGTCAGCCTTTGCCGTAGGACACACGGCCGGGGGGCGGAGGGGTGCGGGGAGTAGGGGGCCGTGAATAGCCCAAGTTCAGTCTTCTGGCTTCATCCTCGTGAGTCATTTGTGTAGAACGTGAAATTTAAAACACAAAAGTGCGTCCCCTGTTCTGCTTCTTTTTTCTACACTACCTAACGTAAAATAAGATTTCATGTGACCAGTACCGGGTCCCAAATAGGAAAAGGGTACCCTTTTCCTATGGAAATGGAAGCTAAGAAGCCCAGCAATGACCAAAGCACAGCTGTGTAGGAGGGCATCTCTGCCCCACCGTCTTCTAATCAGGCGCAGTCGTTTCTGGATCACTGGACTCTGTGATCAAAAGCACTTTCTTCCCTAAGAATCTGGACTGTGTAACTTCAGATTGGAGAATAGAAATAAGAAAATGAGAGGAACCCGAGCCCCCAGGCTTCAGGGCAGTGGTGCCCGTGAGGAAGGGAGAAGGGGTACGACCTTGGCCTGGGTCCCTGATCGATTGCCCTGCCTCTAGTCTCCTGTGCTCTGGTTTTGAAAAACACACCGTAAAGACCTCATTGTATGCTGAGAGTCAAACAGATAAAGCCAATAAGACTTAAGTGTTTCCAATTGGTGGTTCCAAGTAATCATGTGCCCTTCACTTGGGATCACTGATGGTACTATTCTTGCAACTTTTATGTCAGTTTGACAAGTTATAAAATAAATGTTGGGGGAGAGAAATCATAGTGAATTCTTGTTTCATTGTGATCATCTTGAATAGACACCAGAAGATTTTTTAAACTATCGCATATGCTAGAAATATACATGGTACCTTCGGATAAAATGTACAATGGCAGAAAGGAGTGTTCAAGTGTTCATGGGTTTTTGGATGTATTGTATTCCAAATAACTTGGATGCAGAATGGCTTTGTGTGAAATGAAAAACTTAATACCAAAGACACACATGAAAAGTTTGAACAAAATCGGATCATGGGAATTTTAAAAGGCCTTCTGCTATTGATAATAAACGAAAAAATCATATTCAAAAGCCATGAGTATAGGCTGAAAGTTTCATTCCTTTCATTCAACTTGGTAAATAACAAATATGTAAGCAGACATTCATTATAATTTTTTCAGGAAAGTATTTAAATATTGTCTGATTATGGTTGTGTGTGTATGTGTGTGTGTGTGTGTGTGTATTCATATGAAACCCTCAGCTTTCCCATGGCTCCCCGTGGTGCTCAATGTGGCAGGCACTCGGCGTCATGCCAGGCAGGCCGCCCTCCGATTCCTCTAGTTCCTGGGCTGGCTGACTCGGGATATGCGGTCTTCTCTTCAACAGTCTTCTCACGGCTTTATCCCCAAACTAGGTTCCATTCCCATCACTGACTATGCCTGTTTGTTTGTCTGTCTGCTCCTCCAGTGATGTGTTCCAGAAAGAAAGAACACACAGGCCTTGATCACTTTGGAAGAGGTAATGAAATGTCAGATGAGATCCATCAAGTTACACTCACTTGTTAGTCTGTTAAGTTATCTAGACCCATCCACGTATATAATGTAATTGTGCTGAATCTGGGGTGTGGCCAGCACTGTCCCGTACGGAGCGCGATAAAACCACCGTGCACGTCGGTTAGCCTCACAAAGCTCGCAGTCTAGGCTGCAAGGTGAGACAAACCAGAAACAACGTGATACTTAACCGCTGCAGATACGAATGGACTCCGAGTGTGATAGTAGCTTGTGGAAATTTAAAAACAATACGTTATACTTTGGGTGATTATGTTTTTGAATTGTTTGAGGATAATCACATGCTTGAGAAATAAATGGAATCCGTTTTACAGATGAGTCCAGCTGTGTGAACTAGCGCCTGTGCCCTGTGTCGTGGGAGTGGAGAGCAGGGCCAGCAGGCCCACACCCAGTCCTCCCACTGCTGTTTCGGGGCGCACCCCTGCCGACACCCGTGCGTGACAGTGGTTGGGTGGGCTCGGGGAGTGGGGGCTGGCTCTGAAATGACTGTTGAAATTTAAAGGAGCACTGAAAACAGGGAAAGACATCCAGGATCCTAGAACAGAAATCAAGGCAGGTGATGAATTGGCGCCACTGGTACTAAGTGAGTTAGTGTTCACAGGGAGGCATTTATGAGGAGAGGAAGGGTGAGTTATACTGTATTATACAAACAGCAGTCAACACCCTGTGTAATATTGTGTCATTTACTGCTTCTGAACACCTGAGATCAGTTGATTTATAATCTAGGTATATATACGCAAAACATGCTTAAAGATGCTAACGGCAGCGTGACTCATACCTGTTGTTATATTTCTGAAAGTGTGCTTACTGAAAACTCCCCCAAACACGGTGCACTCTGTAACCCAGGTTTCTGTTCTGTGTCTCGCTGAAGATGAAACATGACTCTCTCCAGGGACCTGGAGTCCATGATGTGATATAAAAGAGGAAAGAAGATGTCACAGAATCTGAAGAGTCCTCCGCGGATCAGCGACTTACTGACAGTTCTGATCCAGCAGAAAGTTGCCTTTGGAAAGCGGAGCTCCCTGGACCAGGCTTGGCAGTTTCGCATGAGTAATGGTAAGTATAAATTGTGAAGAAAATAACAGTGATTTAATTCACATTGTACTGTTTATTCCCAAGCTTTCCACTCGGCCGAAATACGAATACTCGGAATAAAACCATCAAACTGATATCGTGCAAGGACATCCCACCTGGTCCTTTATTTCTCCCTCTGAGTGATGTGCGGATGCAGACGCCACCAGAAGGTAACCAAGTGCCCTTGCAGTATGGTTACTCATCAGAAGTGTGGTAGCCAAGAGAATGAAACTATGAAGCACTTGGCCAATCCCGAGTGCTGTGGGCATGCTGAGTGGTGGGACAGAGCCGGCCAGGTGGGTGGCTGGTATTTGTGAAGCAGCTGAGGAAGTGTTTTGTTCTTTAAGAGAGAACAAAATAGTACCGGTAGTTAAATTAGAAGTGAATCAGTGTGCGACCGAGAGCAGGCGTGTGGGTGCTGTGTGTGTGTGTGTGTGTGTGTGTGTGTGTGTGTTTCTAGCTTTGCCTATAACAGTACACGGAAAAGAAAGAAACAGTTCCAGTGACTTTATTTGAAACTGTATTGTGAGTAAAGTGGGTAGTTGAATTGAATTACCTACTCAGCATTCATCATCCTTTCTCTACCAAATGCTATGTCTGGTAATGAGAACACAAAGAAAAGACTTAGACACTGGGGTCCCTCTCGGTCTTGAGCCGGGAGCTCTGTAGGGGAAATTCTAGTAGAATACAGTTGAGACTGTAAGAAACCAGGACAACCACCCTGCCCACCCCTGTGCCCACCCTCGGGGATCATGGCCTGGAGTTGGATAATACCTTTGGGGTGGTTGTTTGTGGGGGTCCTGGAGCTTTCTGTCCTCTGTACCTGCAGTTCAGACTGCTGAGATCGTGCCTTTAGGGGGGTAATGTTGAAGGTAAGAAAATACTTGTCACCAATCTTAGAATAAATTGTGAGAAGGTTACACTGACCAACCATTAACCCAGCTCCAAAAATCTGGAATTATGCATCGTTAATACCTGGTTCCTCGCGTGACTGAAGCAGCTTCTCAAAACTAAGCATGTTATGCAAAGCAGAAAGGGCCCCCTCACTGTAGGTATTTGGCACAGGGACCGTCTGTGCTGAAGGACATCACAGTGGGTTTTTTCCCAGTAAGACCTCCACAGAGTTGTACACTGACAGGCTGCATAGCTGATTATTAACTTGGCCACTGACATAGGTTTTCTCAACCTACTGAAGAGGAAAAGAAAACTGTTCAAGGTAATTCCTTAATATTTAACTAAGCATCTCCTAATTGCTAATACATGGCAAATAATTTTTATAGCTTGCCATATTTCAATTTTTTTCTCTCTCTATCCCAGAGCCTGATGTTATAATGAAATAGATTATTCTTTTATGTCCAATTAATATATCATTTAATTTTAGTCTATTATCAATGAAAATGATCAATATTTGATTACTCTGGCATTGGTCTTAAATCATGAAGAAATTCATTCTAATAACTTTTTTCTCATAAGCTATGCAATTATTTCAGTCTTATTATTTGCCAGTCATTTTGATCCTACTTGAAATTTTAAGATCAGCTCTTGGCATCTGATTAATTAAAACCAGACATACAGCTTAGGTTATTTCCAAGAGGAAAGGAGCTCTCTGGAGTGCTAAAAATTTCCTCCCATTGTTTATACTTATTTTTAAAAACAGAATTCTGGCAGCAAGTAACACCACAATCTGTAAGTAATAACCCATTGGGGTGGCCGGAGGGGGAGCGAGTTGACGGCGGCGATTCTAATCAATAGTGTGGGAGTCAGTAATGTTACATGAATTATTTAGTTTTTTATTTCTTCCTTAGGAAAAAAAAATCCCATGGTCGAGCACACAAACGTTCTCATTACATCCTGTCACTCATCTCTAACCGCACATTATTGGGTGGTTATTTAGAGAAAGATTTTATCTGGAGGGAAAATGTACCAACTCGGTGACTCTCCAATAAAACACAGCAAAACTCTGAAAGAGCAAATTTCCAGGGACAAATCAAACCCCTTGGCTCCTCGGTGAAGTTTATTATCTCCAAGCCACGCGTAGATGTTTCATAACTAAAATGGGAGCTCTGCACAGATCCTCTTGAAAGACTAGGCAGGGTCCTTGGAATGAGATTAACCCAAAGTGTGCTGACCTGTGGGTGAGCAGCTCTATGGGAGACTGAATTCATGCAGGGTGACCAAACCCGGGGTCGCCCTCCCTCCACCTATTCATTCCGCCCCGGCTCCCCAGCCAGCTCAGGGCATTGTGAGAACCCAAAGGAAACGTACCAACCCATTAAGAAAGACAACTCTGGATCTCACTTACATGTGGAATATGAAAAATCTGACCTTGTAAAAACAGAGTAGATGATGCTTACCAGGGGCTGGGAGGTAGGAGAATGGGGGAGATGGTGTCGGAGGGTGCAAACCCTTCCACTAGTAGGTAAATAGGTCCTGGAGATTCAACGCGCAGCACGGGGACGACAAACAACACTAGGCTGGCCTGCTCCACGCCCCTGGTGACCCCCTTGTGACAGCATGTTCACTCTCTGATCAACTAGTAATTGTTCTGCGTTTGTTTCACCTAAAAATTAGTCTCTGCTGGTATACACGAATTTGTAGTTAAAAGTCGGGATGTTTTTATACTTCTGTGTATTATATCCTTCCGATTTGCTGCATCACTTGTAAAGCAAATGCAATCCAATATTTTAACCCTGTTTGATAATCTGTGTTAGTTGATATGACAGTTTGGCAGTTTTATATTTATTAGAATAGTGATGATCATCATTAGTCTTATTGATGTTTACTTGATATTCTCTGTTACATTTTCTTGTTTAATATTTTTCCTTTCATTTCAGCCTTTCGTTCAATCATTAGAACTCGCCCTGTTCTTTTTGATCCCACTAAGAAACACAAAGATATTAATTCAAATATATAGTTATTTTTTAAAAAGATTAGAGAATCTTATCTTGATATACTAATATATTTCTAATTTCATATTTTTAGATCAAATGAATGATTTCCGAGAAAATACAAAGTATCAAAAATAGAATAAAATAGGTCAAGCTTACAGAGCCAAAAATCATAGAAGGTATTTAAGAAATGTTGTAGTTTGATGTATAATTTTGGAAGCTGACTTGTTTAGCCTGGAGGGAAATTTCTACCTAACTTTCCATGAAAGTTCATTTCCACGTTGTTAAGTCTCCCAGATGATAGAAAAAGGTAGAAGTTTTCTCAGTCTGATACGCGATGCTGGCATAGCCCCAATCCCCATACTGAACCTAAATAAAATAAATGGCCCAATTGGCTTCCAGAGCGGCTGCACCATGTTGCTCCCCCACTTGCAGTGAGCGAGAGTTTCTCCTGCTCCACAGCCTCGCCTGCATTTGGTGGTGTCGGTGCTTTGGAGTTTAGCCGTTCTAATAGGCGTGGGATGATGCCTCAGTGTTGCCTCATTTGAAGATTTCCTAATGATATATGATATTGAGCATCTTTTCATAGGCTTATTTGCCATCTGTCTATCTTCCTTGGTGAGGTGCCGGTTCAGATCTCATCCAGTTTTAAATTGGGTTGCTTATTTTCTTATTGTTGAGTTTTAAAAACTCTTTGTAAGTTTTGGCTATCAGTCCTTTATTATGTATGTGTTTTGCAAGTGTTTCCTCCTAGTCTGTGGTCTGTCTTTTTTATCTCTTAGCAGTGTCTCTTGTAAAGTAGAACTGCATTGTTGTCATTGTTTATTAAGACAATGTTTTATGACAATTGTAGGTTCACAGCAAAATGAGATTAAGGTACAGAGATCTCCTAAGCACCCCTGGAACTGTGTGCTTTTACATAATGTCAGCGTTAGACGAGTGTGGCCTAGACCCCGGGCCATATCTCATAGGAACGCGATGTGGCCCACCGAGTTTCCGTGCCAACCACAGAAGCGTGAGCCCACACTATGGCTGTGCACTTCTGTCTGTTTCCCCTACTCTGGTTTTCCTTTGTCAGCAAAAGAAACCAATTAGGGTATTGCCCTAAAACTGGCTTCAAGCCCATGTTTATTAGAAATTATTGCTTGCGATTTTACTGTTTCCTTTTTCTTTTTTCTTTCTGGATCGATTCCGCATGAACTTTTTATATTCATTAACTCTTGGTGTGACTGGAAGCAGGAAAAAACCTTTTGGAAAAGACCCATTAATTTTCTTACTGTTTTTCCATCGGCAGAAAATGCCACATTGTGAGGCAGACTTGAAAACTCACACTAAACTAAGGAAGGACATTTACTGAGCTGTATCAATGTAATTGTACCTGTACCTTACCAAAGAAGCCAAAGATTAAACCATCTAAACCTCACAGTATTAAAAACATGCAAAATAGAGCCAGTAACATGAGTTAGCCCCTTCCGGCTGAATGCATTTTATTTGCAAAGTGTATAAAATATTTCCACACTCTGAAATCATTTTCAGATATTCGACAATTTCCTGTAATGGTTAGCAGCTCCTTTAAAGAGGTAATCACCAGCCCTTGAGCGATACAACATAAAAATGTGAATACACGAGGACTGTTTTCAAAGGGCAGCACACAGATAGATCTGGTTATGTCGCACACATCATCAAACAACCACTTTCTCCTAATACATGTTCTGCTTGGGAAAGGCAAAGGCACGCAGGTCTGGTCCATTCCATTAAATATTTCAGATGACTCACTCCAACCTCAAAACTTCTGAAATGAATAATGCATGTGAGGGCAATTACAGATGTAAATACTCGTATATATTCATGCCATTTAATTTCAGCAACAACGTGTGGAGCTTTCTGCTGAGAAGGAGTGTGAGCTCCAGTCTTTTGATGCATGTGGTTAACTTTTTGTTTTTTAATAGGGAGATAGCAAAAGTCTCCAGAGGTTTCCAGGAAAAAAACAACTGCAGGAACAGAAGAAGGTCCGTAACACAGTTCTGTCATTAAATGGTTTCTCCTTGCGTTTCTACACCTACATCTACCTTTTATGATTGCGTTATCTCCCCATACCCTTTAACCCCTAGGGAAGACCTATCTTTGTCTTTCATGGGGGTACGTCCCCAAGTAAGGCTCCAGACATTCATTGTGGCTGTTAAGAAATGGCCATTTGGACTAAGAGGTGGCTCAGCCCTTGTGTTAGTCTGCAAAGGCCGTCATAAGAAAGCAACACAGCCCAAGGGCTTTCAACAACAGGAATTTATTTTCTGCCAGTTCCGGAGGCTGGAAGTCTGAAATCAGGAGGTCAGCGGGGTCGGTTCCTTCCTTCCACCACAAGGGTGGTATCTGTGCCAGCCTCTCTCCCTGTCTTGGAGGCAGCTGGGTTTTCTCTGTGTCTGTACCCCACCTTCCTGTCCATAGGTTTCTCCAAATCTCCCTCTGCTTACAAGGACAACAGTCACATCAGATCAGAGCCCACCCTGGTGGGCTCATCTTCACCGAATTGCCTCAGCAAGGACCCTGTCTCCAAACACTGTCTCATTGCGAGGTGCC
>PVKM010004107.1:0-53450 GCA_004027735.1 Carollia perspicillata | reverse complement strand
CATGAAAGAACCTGAAAATGAAATATCCCCCAAAGTATGAGAAGAACATGTGATTTCTAAATATGCAAATCCACCATACTGTTACCAGAGGAAACGGCACTGAGCGGGGGTCATAAAGACTAAAGGGGACTAAATATAAGGTGACAGAAAATGATTTGACTTTGGACAATGCACACACAAGGCAATATAGAGATCATATATCATAGGAATGTACACTTGAAACCTATATGACCCTACTAACCAATGTCATCTCAATTAATTCAATAGGTAAATAAATAAAGACATGCAAAAAATAGATATGCAATTCCAGTAAATGTGTATAAGGGCACACTCTGGGATTACCACAAACCAGTATTAAATTAATGACTGAAAAGGAAATACAATTGATTAGCCTGTTGTTTCACCTGCGATGCTAACACTTCAATCCAAATGAAGACACTAGTGAGGAAAGTCTAAGTCTTAATGTGAGTGGTTGGCAGCTTATGAGCAGTCAGATGGCAGCATTTGCTCATTCTCATCTATTAAGGATTTCTTTCTTCTCCCAATACCACCATGGGTCTTCAAGGAGAATCGTGAGTGGGTCCCGACTCACCGCATTTTAACTATGACTCCAGAGAGCTCTTTGGCAAACTACAAAGAGCAATAGTACTGATTTTAATACTTTACAAAAACCAAAACTCACTGGGCATTGTCTGCTAAGTGATATGTTACTAATCATATGTTTGGAAAAAATCTCACTACTGAAGCTAGGACTAAGCAGACTTATAAGAACTTAATAAAGCCATTCCAAATGAAACCAATAAGCAAAGGGTCTTACTGACTGACTCATTTACAGAAACCTCTCAAAAGGGCCCATTGTTGGCAACCACACTGAGGCTGTCCTAGCAGTAACCTTGAAGGTTAATGTGTGTATTGTAAGTATTCCTTATACACCTGTGATGAGAGTAATTCCCTCAACATGTGATGCACTTCAGAGTTCTCGAAAGGCTTCTGCATCTGCTGTTGACTGTATTGTGACAGCTAAAATAATGTACAAAATATCCTTATTATATATATTTTTTCTTCATGATATAGTGCTTGACATATATAAATATGCTATAAAGGCATGTTGAATAGATGAACTTGATTCTCACAGCAACTGTTGAGGCATATGATGCAAGTATTATCTTATAATTCAAGATATCTAGAAACAGTCTCAGTGACTAGCCAGGGTACCTTAATTAATTAATGGTAGGAAAAAGACAAGATCTATATTCTCTGATGCTTTAGCCTTTAATGAACTATAGATAAAATGCTGAGGAGGAGAAAGAAAGAGAAATACCCAATACAAATCTGCAGAGATAAAACTTCAAAGAACACATACCTTCCTTTGAACACTACTATGATACCTCTATGAATTGATTGACAACTTGCATTTCTTGCATGGATACATAGAGAACAGCCTCAAATCAGAATTCATTTGTTCATTAGCTTTTACTTTTCATTCATTGTGGTGTTACTCAGTCTTTTTTTTTTTTAATCTGCAGAGACCACCATCCCTAACTTTCCACAGTGTTCACTTTAAGGTTTCATCTTTATCTTTCAAGGCTTAAGAAGGTATTTGAATCTTTCCTTAGTCCTTTGATGTCTTAAATGAAGTAAAATTTGAATTGTGTATTAAAAGATAAATGGGTTTGTATGCCACCTGTAGAATTGGATAAGGAGTGCTTCAGATTAAGGAAATCATGTGACCTAAGTCCTGAGGTGAGAAACTGCTGAAAATATACTGGGAATGGGTGAAATACATGAAAAGGAAACATCCTGGGATGGGGCCAGATTATAAAGCACCTTGGATGCAAAACACAGCACTTATTCTCATGAGTGGTTGAAAGCCAGTGATGCTTATTCACAGGCAAGGATGTGGCAGTGTGGATCACTACACTTTTTTTTAAACACATAGCCAGATCTCTGCTTTAGTGAGGTCATTCTGATAGTAGTAAGAGTGGGGTGTGTGTGTGTGTATGTTGGAAGAGAGGACTAGAATAATAAACAGGCAGGATCTTCATTTGAAAAATGCTATTTCAAAGGTCCAATTAAAATGGAAACCATACCCACCACTTACTAGTTATATAATGCAGGACAAGTTACTTCTCTCTAAGCTTCATTTTCTTCATCTGTTTCTATATGGCTGTTACTAGAATTAAGAGAGAAATCGTACATACAATTATAAGCATCATGCCAAGAACATGTAGGTGCTCAATAAGTGTTTATTACATATCAGGCCAATTAACACATATTATTTTCATGAATATGTCTCATTGAAATATTTTGTTCTTTTCTCAATGAAATATTTTCACAGTAAAGTAAAAATGCACACCAATGATGGATTTTCCAGGACCACCCTCAGCGAAGAGGGCTTTGCTAAAGTGGCCTGCAGCAAGGAGGTCATGTCGTCGCCTGGAGCTTCTGTTCTTTTTCACTCTACAACCAGAAAGGCAACATACCCGTGAAAGAACACTCCGTCATGCTTGAGAAGCCAAGCATGAGCTCTGATGTTTGCTCTCCTCCCAGAGCGAGTCAAGCATGATGTTTCCCTTATCCTACAGTGTTTGTAGACACTTAGTCTTCATTTATAATCTTGCATTTCTCTGACCCACCCACGTATAAGATGGAATGTTAGAAATATTCTCCATTGTTTACTTGCCTGTTCCCCCTCCCCTTAGGTGGCTGTGGCTCTCTTATGATGGAGGCCAAGTAGCAGTTTTGTCATTTTTCAGCGATGGGAAGGAGTAAGACTGGAACAACTGCGTATCATAAATAAAATACACATCAGGCTTTGATAACTAAAGAGATTCTATTCTATCATGGGGATTGGTTTCACCTTATTAGTACCCAAGGATGATCATAAGACTGGGCACAGAATGTTCAGTAGGTGCACATGAAATTAAAAGGCAGTAGTTATTTATGTAGTCATCATTCATTCACTGAAAAAGAAAACCCAAAGCCCTTAGGCATGTATCATAGTCAGATGTTGTATTAAGGATAGAACATCAACATAAATAACATTATTTAATCCAAATATTTATTGAATAGTAACCATGTACTAGATCTCTTACAACCCTTGTGGGAATCCAAACATGACTATTCAGTAGTTTCTCCTCTCAAAATGTTCTTTATGGAGAGTAATGAGTAAGGAATCCTTGTGGCTTTTAGTTTATATTTTATAGTTAAAGCAGGCTTCATATCTACTTCCTCCCATTTTATCTAGAAAGATTAAGTGTTCTGAAATATGCCTTTTCATGTTTCTCTTTTGGGACACTCTTATCTCTTATACCACTGGAAACACAGGCTGTCTATGCTTTCCTCCCTAAAGGAATTCCATATGGTGGCTTCTCCTCAGCCCTATTCTGTTGAATACTGTTTGACATTCAGTTGGGTGGTCTTCATTATTCTAGGCATTGTTGATTTCTGAGATTTCCTAAATTGAGAAATTAAGAAAGCAAGCAGCATTCATACTAAATAATATCAGCATGCTATAGATTTATGAGTTTTTGACTCAGAGAATTACAAAAACAATTCCTTTGATGTCAGGTTTATTTGTATGACTATGTTTGCATATATCTTTATGGATGGCAGAAAGTTGTCTGAGAGAGCCAATACAGTGCTTTTGATAGCATTTGGTCATTTAAGTTCCTTTGACATGAAATATGGTAAACATTACTGTGTTACATCAAATTTTCATCAAGACATGAATAGTTATATGTTAGGAGGGAGGAAAGAAGACTGAGATCCCTACAGTCACTGTGCAATAAAATTATGTTAAAACAATTATTGGAACCATTCAGTGTTACCCATATTAAGCAAGAGATGGCAACAAAAAGGCAAATGGTTCCTCTGTAAAGTGTCGTCTTGGGATACCTGGAGGACCTCTGTGTCTGTGATTAGTAATGACGATTTGGGCTTACTATTTAGGAGCCTTAATTTCCCAGAGTTAGCTCGGAGAGAGAAGAAAGTAAGGTTTAATTCTGCTTGTGATGTGTATTACATTTCTAGGGCTGAATCTACCAAATTATTCATCTTGAGGGTTTGATGTTGGAATGTGTCCAACTTCCTAAGAAAAGTCCTCTAAACATCACTGGTGGAAAATCCCAATTTGATTCCTTCATTTAAGGAGGTTATCTTTTGATTTCTACCATGAAGTTAAAAGGAAATTTGGTCTAAGTATGCCATAGTAACTAAATTCATAGTCACAGTTAAATCATTCAAAAAGATTAATATTTGTTTTTGTTCAGTCCAACAAAGTATGTTAAATGAAGCTCAACAGTTTTGCCAATATCGATCTTTTATTAACACTATGCAGTTTTTCCACCTGCATTGATTAGCTACTACTAATCAATGTACCACTACAAATTTACTGCCTGGAAACACCACATCTGATATTTGCATACATGTAAGCTTCTAGTTAATGTAGGCTCAGATAGTTCACTGAAAATGTCAGCATATGTGTCTTAATTTGGACAAAATATTTAATTTCTAGTTCAAGAGTCTATTGGTTAAATGTTGATGGAACAGACATGTGAATATGTCCTCTGAAAAGAGCCAGAGTCTAATCTATATCCTTAATAGAATGTCTTACCAATTTTTTTTTTTTTTGGGTCGGAGAATCACATTAAAGCCATTAACCCATTTACATGAACTTAAAAAGTGTGAATCTGAGATGATTTATTATTGCTTTAAGAAACTCTAAATGGATTAGACACACATTTCACCATTTAACAAGGAAAATCCATTATAACATCCTAACCCCATGTTTCTTTGTCTGACCTCATTTGTCAGAAAGCAATGATGACTATCTGGTTTCAAGTATATCCACTTCAGTGAAGTGGCAAAAATCCTTTCAGAACAAATATAGTGCTTCCTTCTTGTTCTGCTACCTGTTGTACGCAGGAGTCATTTCTCTAGATGAGATGGCCTACCTCTTTCTCTTAACTGAATTTGAGTAATAATTTCTGTCCAAGGCAGGATGTCAAGGTTTCCAGTATCTGGAATAGCCTTTGGCCTTCACATCAGAAAGTAACCTAAGAGACTGCACTTTGTCTTTGCCCCTGTCCCACTGTGTTTCTATACAAACCACTACTCAGAGCTGATGGGGAAAAAGAAGCAGTCACCACAGGACTACTTGTGTTGAAATATTTTTTGCAAGGACTAAAATCCCACCCCTGCCAAAGGGAAAAATGTAGTTTTATCCAAACAGCATTTCCTATGAACCGAGTTGTAACATGTGTCTTCCTGCTATGGTACTTCTTTACCTAGCTCCACTTCAAGCAATGTCTTTATTAAACTTTCCATCATGAATCTGTTATCCAGGAGAGTCATTTGAAATAATGACTCTCAAAAAGAGGTGTCATATTTGAGGACAATCTTTTGAGACTAAGGTAAACTTTTTTTTTGCCTAGTTGTACTATTAAAAATACTTAAAACTCTTAAATGACACTTCAGTCCCCTTTACTACTCAGAAAAGAGAATTACCAGAGAAGCTCTGGTGACCACAGCACAGATTTAGTTCAGAAAGAAGCTGATGACCTTTGGATAACCATGAGCTCACAGGCAGGCACATTATTGAATGGGACACTCAAGTGCATTGAACAGCCAGTTATATTTTTAAACGTCATATTTAATAAAATTGATGCTTTATGTAATAACAACAACAATAATAATAGATGAAATATAGACCCACTATGTGCTGACACTGTTAAGTGCTCTACCTACATCATTTCTTTATATCAATCTTATGAGGTAAGCATGTTATCTATCTCTCCATTTTATAGGTGAGGGAGGTGGAGGGGTCAAATAATCCAGTAGTAGTAGTACTAGTAGTAGTACTACTAGTAGTAGTAGTAATAATAATAAAACACTTATCCAGTGCTTATTATTTCCCAGGTCCCAGTTTTAAGAGCACAATCATATTAACTCATTTAATTCACAGAAAAACCACTGAATAGATATTATAGATAATGTAATGGAGCACAGAGAGGGAAAGTAATTGCTCAAAGTCTCAGCTAAGAGGTGGCGCTGGGACTGAAATGCTGATATTGTGTTCCCCGAGCCATCCCCTTACTAAGGCATTGCACTGCTTCTGCCTCTCTCCACAATCACTCGGAGGTTTATGGCTGGTTCGTGGCAATGATAAGTCTTGACTTCAAAGTCTGTGCTCCTGCTGTGTCTTACTCGACTGCCTCTCAAGCACAATTGGTATGCTCAGTGTAAAGCCCTGCGACTTTTGTTGCACATGGTGGGAGTGGAGCACATAGACATAATTTTACCCTTTAAAATGTTTACTTTTGGGAGATGAAGCTGACACTGTCTACTCAAGTGACCTACCAACCCAAAACACCAGAATGACTTCTCCAAGGATGATTCTGGAATCATTAGGAATCTCTTCATCATGACTCCAGTAACTTTGGCTATAGAATGACCCAAGGGGGATCTCCTACCCAATACAAGTGTTGAGTTTCTTTCCTAAATAAACCGTTGTGATTAGAGCAAACAGTTGCTAAAAGCTGCATGCTTCAGTAAGAAGAAGCAAATGGTTGAACTGATGTCTGGACAAGGAAGAGAGCATGCCTCCTTTGGTAAGTAAAACCAACTTTAGAATGTTCAGCTCCTTGTACTGCTAGGTGAGAAAATGATGGGGTGACATGCACTAGTGACAGTGAGCCCACGTTTTAGTTCAAATATATTGTGGTCCCCAAATATTCTCTGTAAACCAGATGTAGTATACTAAAGGGAAGATAATTCATTTCTGTAGACACAAATGGCAATGAGCAGAAAGCAAAGAGGGAAATAGATTTTTTTGCGAGGATAAGATCTTAAAAGTTTTGCTAAATTTATGACTAATAAGACCTTAAGTGTTATGGGAAATGAAATTAAACTAAGAGTCAGATGACCAGTTCAAGTTCTACTTAAGCTTAGAATTCATTCTTACAAATAAGATATTACTCTATGCAGTGAACTTTAATTTTACTGAAGAAAATGACAGGTTCTCACACTCTTTCTCTCCTTGGTTAGCAGCAACCTCCCCTTTTTCTAAGCTCCAACAGTTCATACCATTCGACTGAACTGTCATATATTTGTCTCTATTATCATATATTTTTATATGTTGGGTTCTGTATTATTATGGCACTTTCTTCACCTTTATTGTAAACTATAAGGGTGAGGTCCATGAATTCCACCTTTCGTGGTTTATTTTCCTTGCCAAAAATGGGTGTTCAGTACTTGTTGATGGATTGAGATTAGAGCTCCTTCAGAAAGGTATTCCCTTAAAATGAATGCTTTCTAAACATATCAGTGGAATTCAAGCTTATTGTTTACTGATTGATAATAATTTCACTGAACTAGAGACCCAGCTTCATGCAAGTAGTTGCAATTAATTATAGAAATGTAAATACGATGATGGATATGGTATCTGAAATGATTGCCAGCTAAAGCAAGCTTTATTATTTGGAAAATCGCTAGCAGTTTTTTTTTCTCTTAAGACCCTGTGTTTGAACACTGGCATTTTCAATATGATGTATTTACACTAGTAATCATATGGTGAAGAACTAGTATTTTTTGGATGACTTCTCTCATGAAACTAGAAATGAGAAACTTGCCCTTCTAGATTCATATGGCTGAAAAAATATCTCAGTCTAGTACTGTTGATCCTGGGAAGGTGCACTTTCTGATTTCAGGTTGTACTGAGCAAGGGTATTTTTAATCCAACTCTTGGAGTTCAGGGGATCTCAATTATAACCCACAGCAGTGGAAAGAGTACTATATTATATTGTATTACAGTAGAAGAAGCACTATACTGACTCTCCAGATCTGATTAGAAGCTGAAGCACTGTTGACAGTTTTCTGTGTGACCTTGAGTACATAATATCTGTATAACAGTCTATTCCAACAGTAACATACTGTGATTCCTCGAGATACAAATTTTGCATTCTCACTTCTACCTTCTGTCCCAGCTCTGCTATTTTTCTTTCATTCAAGGATATTAGTTTGTATCTAAGAGTTCCTTACACTGGAATACCAACATCGAGTTCATAAAGAAAACAATCAAGGTTGAAATAGCCTTTTGTGTTGTAAAGAGCTGTACAGTCTCAGGAGAAATACGGTGACTGTGCAAGAAACGGCCTTCGCAGCTACGGTGTCAGTCAGTTAACTAAGTCGAAGTAGGCAATTTTGTTGGGTGCTGTTTACCTGTTTTCCCACTGTACAATTTTATTTGCTTTGGGTAAGTTCCCCTTAACAAATGCACTCAAGTCTGTATACCAGTCACATGGGCAAATCACATGTTATTATTGATCCTTAGTTCCCCATGTGTAACATAGGCGTGGTAGTATCTGCCAAACAGAACTTGAAGATTGTGAAACAAACATGTGTTTAAAATTTTAAACATTACTAAATATTTTCAAGGTCAAAGTATAGTGACAATAGTGACACTTTGCAGAAAATAAACTAAGAATTTGAGGGAGGTACAGAAACTCTTCCAGGTGTTGGTCCTGAATAGGTGATTGTGCAGTGTTCTAAGTAAAATATCAGCAGTTTTGATGAGATCCCATTTGTTTATTCTTTCCTTTATGTCCCTTGCTCTGGGGGACATATCAGTAAAAATGTTGCTGCGTGAGATATCTGAGATTTTCCTGCCTATGTTCTCCTCTAGGATTTTAATGGTGTCACGGCTTATATTTAAGTCTTTTATCCATCTTGAATTTATTTTTGTGTATGGTGTGAGTTGGTGCTCAAGTTTCATTTTTTTGCACGTAGCTGTCCAGTTCTCCCAACACCATTTGTTGAAGAGACTAGTTTTACTCTATTTTATGGTGTTGCCCCCTTTGTCGAATATTAACCGACTGTAGTGACTTGCATTTATTTCTGGGCTCTCTGTTCTGTTCCATTGGTCTATGCGCCTGTTTTTATGCCAGTACCAGGCTGTTTTGATTACAGTGGCCTTGTAATACAGTTTGGTATCAGGTATTGTAATCCCTCCTACATTGTTTTTCTTCCTCAAAATTGCATCTGCTATTAGTATCCAGAGGGGAGAGGGGAGGGAATTTCAGGGAAAAAGGGAGGGGATTATAGGAACAAGTATAAAGGACACATGGACAAAAGCTAAGGGGGGTGGAAATGGGAGGGAGGTGGGGAGCACTGGGGGGGTGGACTGGGACGGGAGTAAATGACAGAAAACTGTACTTGAATAACAATTAAAATAAATTTTTTTAAAAAACCAGCAGTTTTGAAATTAAAGTAGCTTCCAGTAGAGATGCTTTCACAGGATTAAGCAAAATTGACAGGCACACACACAGGGGTCTGTGGTATATGTTTATTATTCATGACTCAGCTCAAAAAATAAGAGCAGGAAAAAAATGTAAGTCTATTAACCTAGAGATATAAGAGGAAAACAGTTCAGTTAATGACTGGTAAGCAAAGTATCTGAGGGTATGCCATTTAAAAAAATAAAATATTCTGGTCTCATCAAGTTCTTTAGAGTATCTTTCATGGGAGCTAATTAAAACTTAAAAATTAGAGATGACATGATAAGGTGGGGAGTTTGCCTTTATATGAAAAACTAAGTATGTGATTGCTTATCTAGAATTATTCAGAGGTAGAACCATCAGAACTTTAGGAGACATAGTCTAGACAGTACCTGGCCAGGTAGGTCATAAGATAGTGAATCTTACGTTCTTGTTTTGTTTTAATGAGAAAGTGACTATGTCTAACTTAAAAGGTTATTACATTGGACACTGGTTTTCAACTAGATAACATATATCAGGGTAACCTGTGAAAAATAAAAACAGGAAAAGACCCTGACCCCCAAAATTCTGAATCAAAATGTTTGAGGTAAGGACCAAGAGATGTACCCAGTTAAACCAACTCTTTATGTCACAGATATACCCAAGCAAAAAACACATTTCTTCTGAATTATTTTTGTTCATGCATTAACAATTTTATCCATATTCTTTTGAAACTGAATTAGTTTTCACTCACCTTGTTTCTTTAGTAGGGGGCTATAAGAAAATTAATTGAGATAAACAATTACTCTTTTTTCAGCTTTCTTTTTTGTTTTGTTTTTTATTTAATCTTTATTATATTTTTTCCATTACCATGTAGTCCCTTATACTCCTCTACCCTCAGAAATCACCACATTATTTTCCTTGCCCATGAGACCCTTTTCTTCTTGCTCAGTTCCTCTATCCCTGGTGTCCCCCCAACCCCAACTAGCTGTCATTCTGCTTTCCATCTAGGACTCTGTCCCCATTTTCCTTGTCAACTCAGTTTGTTCATTAGATTCTACACACGAGTGAAATCATATGGTATTTGTCTTTCTCTGCCTGGCTATTTCACTTAGTATAATGGACATTTGGGCTGCTTCCATATCTTGGTGATTGTAAATAATGCCACAATAAACATAGGGGTGCTTATGTCCTTTTGAATTAGTGTTTTGGGTTTCTTCAGATATATTCCCAGAAGTGGGATAACTAGGTCAAATGGCAGATTCATTTTAAATTTTTTGAAGTATCTTCATACTGCTTTCCACAGTGGCTGCACCCATCTGCACTCCCACCAACTGTGTAAAAGGGTTCCTCTTTCTCCACAATCTCCCCAGCACTCATTTTTTTTTGTTGATATTTTGATGATAGCCATTCTGAATGGTGTGAGATTATATCTCATTGTGGTTTGAATTAACATTTCTCTGATGCTAGTGACTTGAGCATCTTTTCATATGTTTATTGATCATCTGTATGCCCTCTTTAGAGTAGTGTCTGTTCAAGTTCTTTGCCCAATTTTTAATTGACTGGTTTTTTTTTGGTGTTGAGTTTCATAATTACTTTATGAATTTTTGATATTAACCCCTTATCAGATGTATCAATAAACAATTACTCTTTACTGAAGTTTTATATAAATCAAGCTTGTCTGTTTATAATGAATTCTAAATAACATATACTTATAACCTATTTATTACCAATTCTAATTAATAAACCTTTTCCAAATATCAACTATGGGTCAGACACAGTGCTAGGTTCACAAATTCAAAGATGAGCAACACCCAGTTTCTGACCTCAAGGATCTCACAACTTACTTGTAGAGACACAGATCCAGTGCACGAGCATCAGAATCAGTGTCCTTCTCCTGGGCACTGCATAGTCCTTTATACTGATCTCATAATTCTCATTGCATTTTTCTATGTCACTGTATCCATATCCATCTCCCTAAGTAAATTAAGAGTCTGCTAGAGCAGTCCTGGCTGGTGTGGCTCAGTTGGTTGAAGCATTGTCCCTTAGACAAAAAGGTTGGGAGTTTGATTCCTGGTCAGGGCACATACCTAGGTTGTGGGTTCAATCCTGCATAAGGGAACGTATGGGAGGCAACAAATTAATGTCCCTTTTCTCCTTCCCTCCCTTCCTTCCTCTCTAAATCAATAAACATATTTTTAAAAGTCTGCTACAGTAGATAAATATCTACATCTCTACAAGTCTGTTAGTACCTTGTGTCTAACAGAAATGAATACATTAAAAGTGATAAAGAAAACAGGCAATGTAGTTGGACAAATCTGATTGTTGACAATCATTAATCAAGTTTCCCTGATCTTGAGTAAAGGTGTATAAATCCTCTTGTTTCACAAACTAGAAAATTCAAGGTCATTTGCTTTCTCTTTAGTCTCTGCATCAAAATCCAAAGAAATTTGTGCCAAAGAACACAGAATCTGACTGATTGTATTTAAGGAATCCTGTTCATCTCTACTCTTTCACTGATTTACTTAAAGAAAATCATTTCTCATCTGGACTTCTGAAAAAGAACATTATGTTGAACTCCGATACCTTTATCCTCACTCCATTTTCTGTATTTTCTCTAAAACTCTCTTCCCAAGGATCAGAGTAGACTTCTCTTTCCTATGTTTAAAAACCTATTTTAACACTCCACGCCATTACCAATAAGACAATTTGAACACTCAGCAAAGGAGCTTATTTTATTCTTCTTACAGTAACCTATATCCTCAGGATTATCTGTAACCTTCCTTCCCATTGTATTTTGAATATATCAGGTTCTTAAACATTCTGTCTTGCCACATGCTACTGCTTTTGCGGAGTTGGTCTTCCTCATTTATAGGCCTAGTAAAGTCTGAATCAGCCTGTAAACCAATCCTCAACAATACATTTGTGAGTCTTTCCTGAATTATCCCTATAAAATTAATATTTCTCATTCCTTATATAAAAATCAATTTTCAAGGATACAAGTCAAAGTCCAATTTTTAAAAATGAAGTAAGGTTATTACAACTGCAGAAACTTCTTTCTAACACACAAATAACTTTAGAAGAGCTCATGTATTAACAACATCCTTGGAATTTACCTAACACTTCACAGTTTACAGTAAATTTACATGTATTTAATTTTAAACCAGGAAGACAAATATTTTTCCTTAATAATCTTAAAATCAAAGACTATACTCTCTGATTTTTTTTGTCCAGCTAAATGTTTTCCTAGACCTTTTAAATTTGTCAGGCCTATGTATCTGTGGACGAGCTTCCTCCTGACATTTCTGTTAGTCTGTCTAGTGAACAAACTAAAAGTCTCCTGAGAGAGGCTGGACCGAGCTACTAGAAGACCACATGGAATTCAGCATTGAAACCCAATGGGCACCTACTGAAAAGTAGGTCTTCTAAGAAAGCAATATGACCTCTTTATTTTTTTCAACACACACACTGTATTTTGAGAAAGCTAGACTTTCAGAGTAAACTTATAATATGAAGTTAATTTTTATACATTTTTACTTATATTTTATTCATTATGCTATTACAGTTGTCCCGATTTTTCCTCCTTTGCCTCTGTCCACCCAGCACCCCCCCTACACTCCCTCAGGCAGTCCCTATACCATTGTTCATGTCCATGCTTAATGCATATAGGTTCTTTGGTTACCCCATTTCCTACAGTATACTTTACATCCCCATGGCTATTCTGTAATTACCTATTTGTATTGCTTAATCCCCTCACCTTTTCACCCATTCCCCCACATCCTCCTCCCAACCAGCAGTCATCAAAATGCTCTCCGTGTCCATGTCTCTGTCTCTGTTCTTCTTCTTTGTTTAGTCTGCTTTTTAGACTCAATTGTCAATAAATTTGTATTTTTTGCCATTTTATTGTTTATAGTTCTGAACTTCTTTTTAAAATAAGTACCTTTAACATTTCATATAATAATGGTTTCGTGATGGTGAACTCCTTTAGTTTTTTCTTGTCTGGGAAGCTCTTTATCTGCCCTTTGATTCCAAATGATAGCTTTGGGTAGAGCAATCTTGGCTGTATGTCCCTGCTTTTCATGACTTTAAATATTTCTTGCAAATACTTTCTACCCTGCAAGGTTTCCTTTAAGAAATCAGCTGACAGTCTTATGGGAACTCCCCTGTAGGTAACTAACTAACTTCTTTTCTCTTGCTGCATTTGAGTCTCTCTTTAACCTTTGGCACTTTAATTATAATGTATCTTGCAGTGAGCTTCTTTGCCTCCATCTTGTTTGGAACTTTCTGTGCTTCCTGGACTTGCATGTCTATGCAAGTTTCTTTCACCAGATTAGGGAAGTTTTCTTTCATTATTTTTTCAAATTGATTTCCAATCTCTTGCTCTTTCTCTTCTCCTTTTGGCACCCCTATGATGTAAATGTTGGACCTCTTAAAGTTGTCCCAGAGGCTTCTTATACTATCCTATTTTTTTTTTATTTATTTTTCTTCTTGTTGTTCTGATTGGTTATTTTTTGCTTTCTTATGTTCCAAATCATTGATTTGATTCTTGGCTTTATCCACTCTACTATTGTTTCCCTGTCTATTGCTCTTTATTTCAATTAGTGTATCCTTTGTTTCTGACTTGATTTTTTTATACTGTTGAGGTCCTAAGTTCCTCGAGTATCCTTATAAACAATATTTTAAACTCTGCATCTGGTAGATTTCTTATCTCTATTTTGCTTAGCTCTTGTTCTGGAGTTTTGATCTGTTCTTTCATTTGGGTCATGTTTCTTTGTCTCCTCATTTTGGCAGCCTCCCTGTGTTTGTTTCTATGTATTAGAGAGAATTGCTTTGACTCCATGTCTTGGTAATGGGGCCCTATGTTGTAGGCATCCTATAGGGTTCAGTGGCACAGCCTGCCCTATCACCCAAGCTGAGTACACAAGGTACTCCCTTTGTGGGGGCTGAGTATATCCTCCTCCTATAGTTGAGTCTTGGTTGTTGTTAGAAAATCAATGGGAAGGATTTTCCTAGGCCAGTCAGCTGTAAGTATTGGTTTGACCACTTACCACCAACCTCCATCCTCTGTGGATGATCAGCTCTGCAGGGGCAGGGTGGTGGTGCTCTGATATTATATAGCTGTCTGCTGGATGGACTCCCTGGGGTTTCCGAGGTTGTGCAGACCAAGTTCAGCCCCTATTTGTATTTTGTCCTGAATCACCCTACCTGAGTTATAGAGCAATCTGAGGTGGCTGCTATTTGTGCTGGGCTTAGAGATTCCCAGGCAAAGCCAAGCTATGAAACTAGGCCTGCTTGCTTGGGACTGGAGCTCACTGAGGCCAGCTATTGCTTGTTTGAGAGGATTTAGGAAGTTGTGAAGCATGAGCAGAGACCAGCCATTCATATGGAAAGGGAGCCTGGGTGGGCTGGTAAGTTGAGTGGGGTGGAGTCTCTGGGGATCTCCAAGGCAGCTCAAACAGTGTTAGCTAGGTTGATGGCGTCTCAGATATGGCATCAACTTGCTGGCTTTAGGGCTCTGTGTGAAGAGGGTTTAGAAAAGGGACAATGCCCTCTGCTCGTGTTGATGACAGACACTTTGGTTCTTCTCTTTATGGCACTGGTGTTTCTTCCAGAAGCTTCCTCCAGAAGTTTTTTCCATTGATTTAGTCCCTGCTAGTTTTTGCAGCCAGAAGTTATGGGGACTTATCTTCCTGGCACTGGAACCCTAGGTTGGGGGTGTTGGGTTGGATATGGGACAAGCCTCTTCTTTGTCTGTATTCCTTCTTTCAGTCTGGATGGATGTGGTTTCTTTAATTCCATAGTTGTCAGGCTTCCATTCAACTTGATTTCTGACCATTATAAGTGATGATTGTTCTATATTTTAGTTGTAATTTTGATGTGGTTGTGTAAAGAGGTGAGCCATGTCTGCCTATGCTGCCATCTTCACCAGAAGTCCTCCCTGAAGTCAATTTTTAAAGGAAGAATTCATATATATATATGTATATACATATATATGGTATATAATTTTCATTATGTAAGGCTAAACACACGTAATTTGTGTTCTTATCTTTGCAATGATTTTTATTTAATATACATATACAAGGAGCTGACATCTTGCCACCTTCATTTTTCAGTAATAGTATACTTTGGATATTTTCATATCTTTGGTATTTCTGAGATTAAAATTTATTAAGTGTTACTGAAATTTGGTAAAAAACTCATACAAGCTCTACTACATATCTAAGACCAATCAAAGTTCATCTTTTTAACCCATTAGAAGAAAAGGTGGATGAGGACAACCACTGAAGAAATTTTTAGAGAAGGCAGTCTGTCCTACACAGCTCTATTATAATTATTTGTGACAGCAATGCCACGTGGCATAATGTGGCCTTAATTTATTTTACTACAAAAGATGATCTACTTTAATTATTCTTCTTGATTCTGTGTGGTATATTTTTAAAAGCACTCTTCTTTCACTTTCAGAAATAAATACATATATACAAGTCCAGTACAAATAACACCCTATTTATTACAAATTATTTTATTATAAAATCATAAGCATGTAATTCTGTAATATAACAATATCACATTCAAGCACAGTATATGACATTTTAGGTGAAATGTTCCAATTGCTATTCATCTTCTGTGAGACATTTATGTACCCTACCAACCACTCTCGATGGCGTTACTTCTGCCAGACCTTGTACACATATGTGGTTGAGCAAAAAGTTCATCTGTTTTTTTCTCTAAAATAAAAGACACATTTTTTACTTTCACCAATAATTTTATTGACTTGGATATTTTGAGTATGTCAGCTATGTCCTGCATAGTATAATATTGATTGTTCTCAATTAATGTCTCTTTTTGTTCACTATCAACTTCAGCTGGTCTACTTGACCATGGAGCACCATCCAGTGAGAAATCTCCAGCATGCAACTTCACAAAACCATTTTTGATTCATTCAACCAGTCATCTTTTCCATACACTGCACAAATATATATATTTTTTATTTCAGTTGCATTTTTGCCTTTCTTGGGATAATAAAACATAATATGCCAAAAATTTCATGTATTTTCTTCCATTTTCACTATTAAAATGGCTACACAAAAATTCACCAACTTTGATGTTGTTTTTAATGCTCACTGGTATGACAACTGTCACAATACAATCTAAAAAAACTTGTTTTGAATGAAGTTAAAGACAACTAACTGTTACTAGGGCCATCTTACAGAAAAAAACAAATGAGTTTTTTGGCCAAGTATACACACACACACACACACATCTCTGTGGGGGCATCAGTTTTCCCATCTATAAAATGAGTATGTCAGCCATATATTTTATTTTTATTTTTCAGCCAGATATTTTAGAAAACTTTACCCAAACCTGACATTTCTAGGTGCTGACTCAGTATTCTGGGCTATCATTGTTATCAACCTAATTGTTATCATTACACTCAGAACAATTACTTACTCCATTCTTCTTCAACTTCGAAGACTTTGTTCAGTTAATCTCCCAGTATCCACTTCTGGGCCTGTGATTTTGTAAACATAACTACTGGCTCAAGACTTTCAAACAGAGCCTCAATTTTCATTCAAAACCTCAAACTATGTTACTTATTAATATAGCCTATTTCTTTCAACACTAGATTCTTAGACACCGGTTTGTGGCCAAGTGATTTATTTCTAATATTCTTAGCTTCATTTCTAATGTAATTCTAATTGTGATCTGGATTTGCACAATTCAATATTAGAATAGCTTCCAGGCTTTTCAAGCCTATAAACTCAAATCAGGCCTCAATCTTAAATCTTACTATCAAAATTGTGAAAGTATCAAATGCATGATAAGGTGAGATAACACTGTTAGAACTTGAAGTGACCTTAAAGTTGATCTTCTCCAATCCTTTCATTGGACAGGTGCAGGAGAAAGCTGAAGCCCCAGGAGAAGCAACACAATTAGAGTCAGACAGGAAATGAGTGTCAAAACCAGAACTGATTTCCATATCTTCCACTTCCACCCCCAGTCCTCTTTGAACAATATCATTGTGACTTTCTGGTGTTAGTTTGTAAAAGCATCTCTTACATGTACTCAGAAATTTTCCTTCATCTATCACTAAAGGAAATGATGTTAGACAATCATGTTGCTACTTTCCATCCTCCTGACCTTTAGATTTTATGCTAAGTGATTTCCTGGAAGCGAATCCTACCACATCAAATGACATTTTTTTCCAAAAGTCATTAACTTGTTCTATCTTCTGAATTCATCATGACGCACAGGTGTAACAGCTCCTTGAGGAATTACTAAATGTCTCAGACATTTCAGAGATATTCTGAGTCAAATTACTATTTAGAAAGAGGACACTTAAATTAGAGGTGAATAAAATAGTTGAAAATCAACTGATTTACTCCCTGAAGGAAGCCAGGATGTCTCAATTATATGCAGTATCAGGTCAGGCTTCTCTGGAGATTTATGTGGTGATATATGCCTTCAGTGTCCCGAAAAATCAAGCCTTTATGGATGACCTAATTTAGTTATAAAAATAATTGCTGTAAAGGGCAATATTCACCTTACAGTAGCTAAAACATATGACTTTTAAAATTCATTAGTGCACTTGATTCACTTAAAAAGCATGTTACTTATCTCTTATTGGGCCTTGATTCCTCTTCCTCATTTCCTTCCTCTGGTTCAAACCTTGTTGACCTTCTCCCTTCACAGAATCTTTCCTAACGAAAGGTGTTCATTCTTGGAGGGAAACCTTATGTCATTTAATTCTTTTTTTTGTACCTCTTATGTTTTGTTTTGAATTGATAATGAATTATGTTTCTTTCTTTTATTCTCCATTACTTTGTAAGCAATTATGTGCAAGGAACTAGGTTTATTCTCTTTCCCAGAAGCTAACATTGGTTAGAGTAAATCTGGAGCTCAGTACATGTTTGAATGTTTTTATTCTTGTTCAATTACAGTTGTCCCCATGTTCCTCCCATTACTCCCCCCCACCTACCCATTCCTACCTCCCACATTCAATCCTCCTGCCCCCCCCATTGTCTTTGTCCATGGGTCCTTTATACACGTCCTTGAAAAATGTTTGACTTTTACTGAACAAAGCCGATATGTGTTTTGTTTTACTCACTGTGCCTTCCAGACAAATGCTTGGAAACGTATGGGTTAATGGTAATTGTAAAAATCTTAAATTCTGTACCAAGCAATTCAAAAATTGTACTACTTGTATTCAAAAGAAGTTATCAGTTTTAAGGTAGAGGCTAAGAGAATGAGCTGTTTTTGTATGTGAGTAAAACAAAATTCATAAACCATTTAAACCACCCAACCGAAACACAAACAGGAGTGGGCTGTTAAGTATTTACCTTAGACTTAACTTTTTTCAAATGAGGAACTAGTGTTAGCTCAGTTTCCAAAAAAGTGATAATTTACCAGCAAACGGTCCTGTTTGTCTGCATGGCAACAGTCTTGGCAGCGTTTAGAAGAGGGACCAAACAAAGGGAAATGAGCAAAATACCCAAAGTGTCAGCCCCAACCTATTTATTTGATTAATCAATCTCGTGGCACTTTCAACTTCCTCAACAAATAAAGGCACAAAAGCTGAGTTAGGTAAGTCATCCTACTTGGTTTTTGTCTTGGGGGATTTATTCTGCTCATAAGCAAAGGAATGTAAAGTTGGCTTTTCCAAATTATATTAAAGCATTTAACAATGTGAATCAAATCCAAAACATCAGCTGAAACCATTAGCTTTAAAATGAACCCTAAAGGAATTTAAATAAAGGCTGTGTCCTCAAAGGATATCCTACATTACAGGTGCAGTTTTACTTATGCCAACAAAATGCCTACTGAACTAGAGCTGAAGCTATGCAGTCAGGGGAATGATGAACTACCATATTTTTTAAGATAATAAATTTTGTGTGTGGAATTAGGTGAACATCAAAGTGATGTTCTCTACACCATAAATTCCACAATATCAATGACTTACAATTGGAGGAAATTAAATATATCACTAAATCTGTTTCACAAATACCCTTCCAAGTGATTTCAGTGTCCTTTTGCACAACTGCAAGGGCAGGAAACTAACTCAATACCTTCTAGGGCAGCTTATACTATCTTTAACTGAATTTACTATAATACATTTCAAAATCTGTTATCTTGAGATTTCTGTTTGTGGTGCAATTGTATTTCTCAGGACCACAAATATATCTATTCTGTTCACATGATAAACTTTCCAGTGGAAGGAACTTGTAACTTGTCATCTATCCAGGCTAAATAAACACTGTCACTTTTCCATTGCTACTCTATGTGATGTCAAGGACCCTCAATGGTGTAGATCTATGTGTATAAAGCTCAAATTTACATATAAAGTGCAATACATTTTTTCCAGGCTTTATTTCCTGGTGTGCTTTATTTATTGATGTTTCTTAATGAAAATATATTATTAATTATGGTAGACTATTATTCATAAAGAGACTAATATAAAATGTTTAGTGATTAACCCAATGAAATATGCATAACTTACATAAAATTTATGGAATGTATAAAATTGGTGCAGAAAATTGTATTATAAAGTATAATTATTATTAAGCTTTTTATTTCCCAAATGAATTTGTACAGTTGATATAATTTTACTATTAAATCTATCATGATTTTTCTTTAAACTATACAATGAGACTATAAATATTGTCAAGAAATATAAACCTAAGAATATCAATGGATATTAAAACAATAAACATAAATTTAAATGTTTTTATAAATTAAAATGTATAGCACTGGCCCTGGCTGGTGTGGTTCAGTGGATTGAGTGCTGGCCTGTGAACCAAAGGGTCACTGGTTGGATTCCAAGTCAGGACACATGCCTGGGTTGTGGGCCATGTCCCCAGTAGGGGTTGTGTGAAAGGCTACCTCACATTAATATTTCTCTCCCTCTCATTCTCCCTCCCTTCCCCTCTCTAGAAAATAAATAAATAAAATCTTAAAAAACATATAGTACCTGATAAAACAGATGTGCAAAGTAGAAAATAGATAAATAATTGACTACATATTAATTTAACATATTTGTGAAGACATTTGCAAATTAATAGGGCATTTGTAGTTTGTTCAGTAATAAGTCTAGAATAAATGTTTAGAAATTTAGGAAAAACACTTCTCAAGATACACCAAAATTATATAAGTTTAAAGAGTTGCATAGATGTAAGAAATGCAATTAATTTTTAAGCTGTAGTATTTTGTAATTTTTGAAATCATGAAAATTACAGAAGTGCTTGAAAATCTGTTCTTACCAAATCCAATTAGCATGATGAATCAATATAGCAGACTAGCATAATTTTGTGAAAATTTTAAGATAATCATGGTCCCTGCCAATTATTTCGATGGAGATTAGGAAAACTAACATAGTTCAGGGGCCAAATGGTAAATGTACTGCTCTGCAGCTCATGAAAAAAAAAAACATTTTTTTCTTTACTGTAGATTGAGACAAGTACATTCTCCAAATCAAACAGCTGCAAACCAAGTGTCAGAGACTGTCTTGATTCTTTCCAGTAAGGCTAAGTCTCCACAGGTGCTAAAGCTGGAATGGATCCTGCCAGTTGGTGGGGGTAACCCTATTTCTGTTATTTGCCATGATCCATCTGATTTTGTAGGCATTATATAGCTGAACTGCATGGAGGATCCCTACCCAGCATCCTTTATAGTTTTGATGATGACATTAACCTCCATAGTTTTTCCTGGGATGTGGTACTCCCAAGTCTCAAGGTACAACTTCTTCTCTATCCTGACCTTAACTTTAGCATAGGAGACTTGTTACAGTTTCACATTTAATGTCATTTGCAGTTGTGTCTCCCTAGTAAATTCTGGACCTGTTTTTAAAATCAATCTACTCTTTGTCATCAAGAAATGAGAGTATCTCTAAATGTTGTTGTGGGGGCCTTTCAGCTTTCAGTCTTTCCTTGGTTCTTTGTTGGTTGACTTAATTACGTCTTTCTCTTTCTTAAAGGCTTTATGAGAAATGATCAAAAGTTAGCTTACTCCCTATAATCAAACTCACTATTGCCCTCAGATCTTTTAAGTGCCAGAGTTGTTGCATATGTCAGTGCTTCTCTGATATGCCAAGACACTGATACAGGGTACAGCCAAGAAGGGGGCCCCAAAAAGGGATTTGGAATGGGGTCCAGAACTCAAGGTGTCCAGGAAATATTAAGATGTCCTCACCCCTTCCGCACCACAGGTGTGAGTTGGGGGAAGGCACAAATGGAACAGGGCCATTGAGAGCTGTTTTGCATAGCAACAGCTTTGCAGCTAACCTCTGGCATGGTCATTTAACATATCTATAGCCTTTAACTGGTTTCATAAATATGTTAAATAGCTGTGTCCAGGCTTTGAGCCAGGGAGAATGGAGTGACTTCCACCCAAGATGTAACTGGGAGGCAACTCCCCCTGGTTACAGTGCCTGCATGAGAGCTTGGAAATAATTGGGTCCACGCCGTGGGGCCACACCTGCCCAGACTCATTATGGCATCCCAATAAAGCTAGAAGGATATGGGAGTCCTGGCAAGTGTAGCTGATTGTGGGAGGAGTCAGAAATGGGGCTGCAGAGGAAGACTGGCACGGGGATTTAAACAGAGATGCAGCAGCCATTAAAGGGAGAACCATGCAGTTTTGGCAGAATACAGACCCCCTCGCAGCTTTACAAAAGAGGGAACCATGAGGTTTAGCAAGAGTGCAGATTCCTTTGCAGTTCTGGTGGAAGAAGAAAGAACCATGCTCTTTTGGCCAGAGTGGGGACCCCCACAGCCAGTATAAGGAGAGTGAACCACACAGCTGTGCCAGTGTAAGGAGAGGACCATGCAGCTTTGGTGTCTTGGTTGGGACCACGCAGCTTGGGTGAGAGTCAGGACCACAAGGCTTTGGAAGTGCTCCCTTTTGCCATGTGGAGGGTGCCGGGAGGACTGTGTGTATTTGTGGAGAACTTTAGTTTGTATTTCAAATAAATAGTAAGTTCCTTTCCTTTTCACTGATCTCTGTCATTGAGAGATGTCTTTCTGATTGGCGGCAGACAATCAAGCCCAGTAGATAGTCCAGACGGTATTAGTATACTGTCCATGGGGTGGGGCTCCTGTGCTGTTCTGTAACAGTTTTGGCATCCCTGGGTGGGCCAAATATTGCCCCCCACCTTGGACCTCTGTTCTGTGACAACACCACAGGTTCTTTGCATGTGAGAAGTGATTACCACCCCCTTCAACATTATTATGGCCATTGCACTGGGAAGTGATCTAATTTCAAATTTTATCCTGAGAATCAAATTCCTGGGGCCATTTCCCTTGTCAGCCAACTCAGTTTTAGTTTTCCCCAAAACAAACCTTAAGCAAACATCTGTAGTCCCAGGAATCAGAAGTGATGAAGTGGAAAAAGCGAGACAGAGAAGGGATAAAAGCCAGCTATCACTGTGGGGAATCAGGGCATAATTCCTCTGACCCTATATAAGAAATCTGCTGACTGCACCTCAGAATTGCCCCTAGAGTGAATGAAAATCCTGGGAACATGAATTCACCCACTCCTGTGCTCTGCTGGTTGATAGTTTTCTTTAATAGCATGAATTTCCCCAGACCAAGGGATTGTCTCTGAACATGACAGAGCAGTTTTCTTGGCTTTGAAGAAAGCAAAATGGGGGATGGGTGTCTTTGAGGTAGATTCTTGATAGAGAGCACAGGAAGTGCAAGAAATCATCCATCCATCATAGTCACACTGAAATCATATGGGCAGAGGGAGCATATCTTGGTACATCATATGCATCAGCTAAAAAATCATGGCTATTATTATCAATCCCACTTTGTTGAACTATTCGTAGGCTCACAATTTCTGCAGGACAAATTTTACACTCACAGCAAGTCATACAAAACCCTTTTGAAACTGATACCTGTTTATTCTTCAAGACTCACATACATAAGTATCTACTCCCTAACAACCTCAGTAGCTATTCAAATAAAACTCCGTGAGGTCCTCAAGATTCTACTTTTTCGTAACTTCCTCACTTTGCACATGTTACTTTCTCTGCCTGACATAGCACTGAAACTCACCACACTTTTTACAGAAAACAAACTTAAAGTTCCTTGGTGTGGCATTCGAAGTCATGAATAGCTAATGTCTTTTCTGCCTAATCTTCATGATCTATTTTCCAAACACCCAAAAAAATACATACTTATTACTAATTTTTTAGAGTCGGAATGCAGTTATCACACATAATATGAAGCATTGTGGGACTTATGCATACCACCTATAACCAAGTCACCTAAACCTTATTCTCACCTGATTTTACACATTATTACTATGGTACTTACACTGCATTATGATTGCCTGTGACCTGCAGTAGAATGTAAGCTGCTAGGAATATGACCCATTATCTAATTTACACATTTGTATTTTTAATACTAATTGATCAATAATTAAGTGTTGCATCACTAGTGGAGTGAAGAAGAGATTTTTATCTTTTTTCCCCCCAGGCCTTAAGTCTTTTTTTCTCCTTTCAATTTTATTTGTGTTGGTTTCAGGTGTCAAGCAGAGCACTCTGTAACGCATGTGATTGACCACAAAGCTATCCACCTGAAACAAATACAGAATTTTTATATCAGTCTTTTTAAACTATATATAAAAATGAAACCATTTCTTTGATGGACTACTCTACTGAATCAAGACTGTTTAAAATTAAATAAGCTTTGATTTTAAGTATAATATGTTATATACATTTATACCTTAAATTATAATTAACAAGTGTAATCAAATAGTATTTTATTAAACATATTAGTGAAAATAGAGCTAAATTAAAATAAACATATGGGGAATAATATATATATAATTTAATTATATCATTTTAATAAAAAATTAATTTTAGGTATTTGGATAATGAAGTAGTAGACAAAAAGTTAGACAGCTTCAAGAAATGTACTATACCCTATAAAACTCACAGAAAAATATTATAATCTAAGCATACAATCAACAAGACTGTTGATATTTTTGTAATTAAAAAAAATTCAGTATCTACAAAGAGTGAGTATTTTGTGGGAATGTACAATTTATGTGGTGAAGAAACAAAAGCCTTTATTTCCCAGAAAGTTAAAAATGGTTGGAAACTGAGTTAAAAAAGGAAACTATAACAAATACTATCATCTTCTTGGTCTTTTTCACATTGGCATAATGAGAAAATGGAACTTCTTAAGCTTAAGGTTTGTTTTTTTTTAAGATTTCATTTATTTATTTTTAAAGAGGGGAAGGGAGGGAGAGAAACATCAATGTGTGGTTGCCTTTCACACACCCCCTACTGGGGACTTGGCCCACAACCCAGGCATGTGCCCTGACTGGGAATCAAACTGGGGACCTTTTGGTTCACAGGCAAGCACTCAGTTTACTGAGACACACCAGCTAAGGCCTTAAGCAAGTTTTTATTCAGATGAATAATGGTTATTAAAATTTTTGCTTCTGTCACTAAGATTTTCTCTCAACTTTTTTTTCTATACGAAGAAAGCTACTACAGTCAATTCCCTCACCACTTTCCTTTCCTTTCTTCTCTCATCAGGGTCCTTGCAAAGTTCATGATGGTCTAAGATCTTGATATAAATAATTTATATTGAGAAATCCCCAGCCCCAAGAATTGTTTGAGATATGATGTAAAAAAAATCATTAAATCTCTGTTGGGTCAATAAACCTGCTAGCTCTCAATCTCAGGCCAGAAAAACATGTTCTTTTATTTATAGCTAAATACTATACATTTAATAATCATCCCAATAAAAGCAAATAAATGAAAAGATTTAAAATGTGAACTTTTGTTAAGCTTTCAATACAGCAAGACATAATCAAAGGCCCAAAACAAAATCAAGGTAAGAATCATCATAGGGGATAAGAATGGTCAAGAGGGAACTTTTATCCGAAGATATTTCACTGCCAGTTTGAAGCCTGCATGGAATGATGGAGACATGAAATAAAGAACTGGGCCTGTTTAGGTGAAAACTCAAACAGGAATACTGACGTAAGGCTGCAATTATAAATGATCACAGCTTTAATGAAAGAATGAGTAAGGAAGAAAGGTCAGTGAGCAGAAAGCGATAAGAAGGACATTGACTTTTTTAGTACTTTGAGTGTTGAGGAAGGGAAAAATTTTCCTGGAAAATTCACAAATGTACTTTGGATCCCAAATGGTTATGTAACTGAGTTATATATAATTCTGTATGTTCCAACAAACCATAAGCTACAAATTTTAGTTTTTAAAAATCTCAGGTTGAAAGTGCCCCCAATCACCAGACAGAAGCAAACACAAATTCTCTTAGGAAGAATACATCAACCTAGGCCTCAAAATTTCCTACAGGTATTTGTCAGAACATGAGTTGTCAATTCTAAAGTGTCACCTTTCTTCCTTGTCAATTTTTGGGAGAGTTTGAGAAAAACTAGTTTTAATCCTTTTTAAAATATTTTGTAGAATATTTTGTAGAATTCACAAGTGGAAATATCAGGTACTAGAATTTTCTTTGTTGAATGGTTTATGATTACTGATTCAGTCTCTTATTCATTATTGGACTGTTCAGATTTTCTGTTTTATCTGAAAATCTGAACAGTTTTGATAGATTTTATATGTTAGGAATCTATCTCTTCTAAATTATCCAGTTTGTTGGTATATAATTTTTATAGCCATTTATTAAAATCCTTTGAATTTCTGTAGTGATGTCTCTTTTTTCATTTATAATTTTTATTTTTTTTCTCTCTTTTCCTTGGTTAGGCTACCTTAAAGTGCATCAATTTTGTTTATGTTTGCAAAAAACCAATTCTTAGTTTTGTTATTTTCTACTTTTTTTCTAATTTTTATTGTACTGGTTTCTAATCTAATCTGTCTTCCCTTCTTTCTGCTAGCATTGTGCTTAGTTTGTTCTTTTCTCTCTAGTTCCTTGAAGTATATAGTTAGGTTGTTTATTTGAGATCTCTTAGGCATTTATTCCTATACAGCTCCTCTCAGAACTGCTTTTGTTATATCCCATGAGTTTTGATATGTTCTGTTCTCATTTTCATTTGTCTCAAAGACTTCTTTGATCAATTGATTATATAGGAGCATATTGTATAATTGTCACATATTTTTTAATTTTTAAATTTTCTTCTAGATATTGATTTCTAGTTTCATTCATTATAGACAGAAAAATATATTTAATATTATTTCAATATTCTTAGTTTGTCAAGTCTTGTTTTGTGGCCTAACATAGGATCAATCCTGAATGAATCTAGGATAAATCCATGCACAGTTGACGAGAATGTGTATTATGTTTCATTGACTGGAATGTTCTGTTAGATGCCTATGGTTTATAGTGTTATTTAAGCATGCTGTTTCCTCATTGATTTTCCATGTGGATAACATATCATTTATTGAATTATGGTAGTTAAATCACCTATCATTATTGTTTTGCTGTCTATTTTTTCTTTTATATTTATTAATATTTGCCTTATATATTTAGGTGCTTCAAAGTTGAATGCACGTATATTTACAATTATTATATTCTTTTTGTTGAACTGATTTATTTGTAATTATATAATTATTTTATTTGTCTCTTGTCACAGTCCTTCCATTAAAGGCTATTTCACTTTATATTTATATAGCTACCGTTATTCTCTTTTGGTTACCATTCACATCTTTTCCATCTCTTTAATTTCAGCCTATATGTTCCCTTAAAGCCCAAATGAGTCTCTCGTAGACAAAATATTAGTGAACCTTTTTTAAATCCATTCACCTGTTTTATGTCTTTTAATTGAATTTAATAGAATTCAATTAAAAATAGAATTTAATCTATTTACATTTAAAGTAATCATTGATAGGTAACACTTTACTATTAACATTTTATTGTTTTTGACTGTTCCTTAGTACCTTTGTTGATTCCTTCCTGTCTTGCAGCCCTCCTTGTTATTTTGTAATATATTTGGTGGTATGATTTGATTTCTTTCTCTTATCTTTTGTGTGTTCATGATAGATTTTTTTCTCTGTGGTTAGCATTAGCTTAAATAAAGTATCTTATCGTTATGACCGTTCAGTTTAAGCTAACCACAGGTAATAGCAACTTCAATCACCTACAAAATTCTACAGTTTTACTCTCTCCTATTTTATATTATTGATGTCACAATTTATATCTGTTAATATTGTCTGTATAATAACAAATTGTTACAGCTATAGTTATTTTTAGTACTTTCATCTTGTAGCTTGTATGCTAGGGTTAAAAGTATTCTGTGTACTAATATTATAGTATTAGACTATTCTTTTTATTTGTTTGTTTGTTTGTTTGTTTGTTTGTTTGTTTGTTTATAGACAGAGGGGAAAGGAGAGAAAGAGAGGGAGAGAAACATCTATGTGTGAGAGATGAAGCAATCGGTTGGTTCTTGTGAGCCCCCAACTAGAGGCCAGGACTGCAACCCAGGCATGTGTCCTGACTGGGAATTGAATGAGTGACCTTTAAGTTGGCAGGCTGGCATTCAATCCACTGAGCCACACCAGCCAGGGCAGTATTAGAGTATCTTAATTTGATTATACACTTGCCTGTTCCAGGGAGTTTTATACTTTTATATGTTTTCCATTACTAATTAGCATCCTTTAATTTCAACTTGAAGTGTTCCTGTTAAGATTTTGAAGGATCCTTTTGCTGGGTATAGTTTTCTTGGTTTGCAGAATTTTTTCTCCCCAGCATATCATCCCTTCTCTCCTGGCTTGCAAGGCTTCTTGTATGAAGTCACCAGACAGCTTCAAGGGCTTGCCTTGTATGTGCTGAGTTGCCTTTCTTCTGCAGCTTTCAAAATTCTTTCTTTGTCTATGACCTTTGAAAATTTTCTTCTTTGGGTTGATCCTGTCTGGTGACTTCTGAACTTTATTTATCTGGATGCTCATATCTCTCCCAATGTTTAGAAAATTTTCATCTGTTTTGTTCACATAAGTTTTCTGCTTCTTTCTGTCTCTCTTCTCCTTTTGGGTCTCCCACATATGCATATTGGTTCAATTTATGGTATTCCATAAACCCAATGAGCTTTTTAAAATCTTTTCTATTTTTTTTTTTTTGACTGATAATTCCAAGTGACCTCTCTTCAATTTCACTGAGTCTTTTTTCTACTGATAGCAGCTATTGTCGGCACTATTGTATTTTTAAATTTCATTTATTGTATTCCTCAGCTCCAGAATTTGATTATTTTTATGACTTCTACCTATTTGTTAGACTTCTGCTTTTGATCATGTATTATTTTCCTGGTTGTTTTGAGTTGTTTACCTGTCTTTGTATCTTGCTGAACTAACTTAAAAACTATTATTTTGAATCCTTTTGTCAATTTGTAGATCTCCATTTGGGGATGGGTGTTGGTTATTAGAAACTTTTTGTGATCACTTGATGATGTCATGTTTTCTTGTTTGTTTGTTTTTTTCCATATTCCTTGAAGTCTTGGACTATTGTCTTCACATTTGAAGTAGCAGTCATCTTCACCAGTCTTTACTGACTGCCATCAGGAGGGAAAGCACATCACTGCCAGCCCATCTAGCCATTCTGCAGGTCAGTCATGTCTTTTCTATAAATGCAATTGCTCCATTCCTCTTGTTTCTTTTGGAGGAGTAGTATTAAGATTGTACGTCTTTTTTCAACTCTGCCAAGCCAGGCTAAGTATGATAGTTTCCCATTAATTTTCTCTAGGGCAGTGCCCTGAAATGGTCAAGGCTCTCCACTTCTTCCCAATCCAGGAGAGCTGGACTGGCTGTCTGTTTGTGCTCACTCATGATCTACTGAGCCTTGTATGTGCCATCCGCAGGTTGCATTTGGGGTACAAACTACAGGAGTACAGGGGCTCAGAGTGTTGGGATTATACATGGGCTACCTTGGAGGAATTCTCAGGTGATTTGTCCTATGAGGTTTGTGGGAAGGTATCTTGGAACCTGTTAAGCAGTTAGTGTTAGTAGAAACTGTGTTGGTTTTTGAGTTTACTGTGGCTGTTGTGAATCCCACCACTTTTTCTCTGGTCATAGCTAACACTAGTCTCTTCAGCTTTGCTGATCATTTAGGTGTTTGGGGCGGGGCAATAAAGAAGTGGGCAGTGTCCCATATGGCTGGGGAAGCTGGGCACCCACTATGTTTTCACTTGCCCCCATGGAGGAAATCACAGGCCGAAAAGGTCTCTCTCGGCACCGAGCCACTTTGAAAGAGGAATGACACAGGTAGTGTGAACCTTTTCTTATCCTCTCTAAGGCATATATTCTTGAATTTTTTGCTCTAACAGGGTGCTGGGCCTCTCCATTGTACTTTTGGGCTCCTACCAAGTTGCTTTCATGTGTGGATAGTTGTCAAAATCAACGTTTTTGTGTTGAGGGTGAATGCTGAAAACTCGTTCTGCCACCTTGCTCCATGTGCATTCTCTGATGTCATTTTCTGTGCTGGGCTCAACCCACAGCAGGCATCTATACAAATAGGAGCATTCAAGTTCCAACTACTAAGGCTGATAATAGTAATAAATTAAAAAGTGGTTGATTTCATTCTTGAAGTAGCAAAAATGCATTGTTAGCAGCAAAAACAATACATGTTAAAGATCTGCGCTAAGGTTGAGCATTAACCAACCAAAAAGTTAAAACTAATTTGAACTCTGCAGAGCCAGTGTGATTTAACATGGGAACAATTCTCTTTCATGTTAAAACTAATACATAGATAATAATCCAAGAATTATCATTAACTCAAGAAACCAGAGTTCCTCCTTGTGTTTAGGCTGAAGTCACCATAAGGGTAAACCCAAAGTCAACAAAAACAGTTTTCTAACTGTAGTGTATATAATGTTAAAGTGAGACAGGATGGCTGGACACTAATTCCAGCTCCACTTTGGACAAGTTTCTTCACCTGTCTAGGCTGTGATTTATTTCTAGGTAAAGTTAGTGGGTTAAAATAGATTTAGGCATTGAAAATATGACCTTAGGACAAATGTAGGTCATCTATACCAGGTAGGAAATCACTGGATATTTTTAGTACAACTTAGAGGTCTTAATTTGCTGCTATAGTTAACCAGCATGAGGGCCTGAATTTTTTAAGCCTTTGAGTCCTAAACTGTTGCACCTGTAATATGAGAGAAAGGACAAAAAGCTATTAAAGCTTTTAAGATCAGATTGGAAAAATAAAGACTAATACATCCTAAATGCTCCCAATATGATGACATTAGTGGAAACATTTTACCCTTTGCAATTTGGTTATTACATTATAGAAGTGGTGAAATATTTCATCAAGTGGAACAACAAAACAATTTCAGACAGATTTTTAAAATTGCTTTCCCTGCCATATATCATAAACTCAAAAAAAAAAAAAACCATGAGACATTTTCCAAATAGTTTTTAGCTAAAGTTAGGAGGGTGATTCATTTGGGCATTTACAAAGCATCTTATTTTTTAAGGTTTTAGAAAATTCAATTTCATGGATACTGTTTTGTCCCTTAAGATCAGGTATTTCTGAGGATCAAAGAAGTCAATGACTTAAAGAACAACTTGCTCCTTGCGCTTCCTTTTTGATGTTGCTTGCTTGGAATGCAAGCAAGGACGGGGGTTACTTTTGAACCAGCTCATACCAATTTCACGACCTCGTGCTCTGGCATGTATAACAAAGTGTTTTATTAGATATAAAAGCTACTCATCTAAGACTTATTCTTGAAATGTGTTTGGAGATGTGGAGTTCAAACTTAAAAAGATTTGAAACCCTTTTAAAATTCTAAACTCAAAGAATATTTGTCCAACTCTTGCTCTCCTTAGGGATGTAGCATTTAGGGATCCCTTGAGGAAAGGCCTCATTCTTTAAAGTTCAGTTTGGAAAATATGTACTTAAAAATTATATTTGAAAGTGATTTCAAACTTCTCAAGAGGTGCAAAAATAAAAATAGCAATAGAAAAATGAACATTCATATAAATTTTACCTGTGTTCATCTATTGTTAGCATTTTATCCCATTTGCTTGATGATTCATTCTCTTTCCCTCCCTCCCTCCCTCCCTTCCTCCCTGTTTTTCTTCCTCCCTCTTCTCCTGTCAACCTCCTCCTGATAAGGGACTTTATTTTCCTGCTCAGGCTGACTGTATTTATTATTGTGGAGGTAATAAAAAGAGGGGGTAGGATATTTTTTAGTAAAACAAATGTGATCTTGCAAGGCAGTTGCTTCTAGTGCCATTGCAAGAATTCCAGGGATGAAAGGTAGATTTTCTGTTACAAGGGAAAAACCTTCTGTGCTGGGCCTGAGGACTCAAGAGAATCTAGGGGTTCAAGGCTCCAAATTTACACAATCAAATGCCCTTTGAAGACCTCAAGTCTCATTCTTTTGCTATTAGCACCTTGTCTTTGGCGTACGAGACCAATCAAGATATAGAATTCATTGCTACCTTTATAAGTAAATACTGCACCCCAATCCTGCAGCTGTAGAAGAGGGGGGTCCTTTTAGATGTCATGGAGGCCATCTTATTTTTAAAGTACAATTGCCTGAGTCTGACACTTTATTTTTTAAATCTTTTGAAGCTGTAAATAAAAGCCACCCCAATCACCATCTCTAGAAATACTGTTGCCCCTATTGACTTAAATTGTTAACCTTTTAAACTATCTCAGGGGCTAAAGTTTTACCTTTTACCTGTACCTAATCTCAGTCTACCATTGTTACAATTCTTAGTGACATAATGCTGTAACACTGCAGCTTTATGGGGAAATGAGTTGAAGTTGGTTTGTAACAGAAATAACCTTGGAAATCACACCATGCGAATAAAACTCTAAAACTAGAACACTCACCAGTCAGATAGCAGTAAGGACTGCGTTGCTGGTGGAAAGTGGCATGAAATATGGGCTTCTATGCAGATAGTTTGTTTTTTAAAGTGATCCTAAGGGATGGAAGTGGGTGTAGGAAAGGTTTAAAAAGAGAAGAAAGAAAGACAATCCAAAAATAATTATGCTCTTAACCACAATAGAAAGCTAGGGATTCGTCTTGCTATAAATACCTTGGAAGAACCAGATAGGAAGTATTTATTTATTGTTCTTGAGTTTCAGAAAGAGAAAATGATTGACATTGGCTTCCATCCCCACTAGTTAAAAGTAGCCACATAGGGTTTAACTCCCTCAATAGCTGCCAATTTCTTGGCCACTGTCCTACAGGAGGTGGAAGAGAAGCTCAGGGGGAGAAGTGAAGTTACTCCACATAGCTGAAGTGAGCTGCCATTGACTGCTGTGCGCACATACACTGACACGGCGAATACTACAGTGAGCAGGAGGGTGGAAATAATGTAAAATGAGGCACATTGAGTCAACTATACTTGTCACTTTAACGAGAGGAATGATATTATTATCTAAAATAACATCTACTAGTATAGGAATATTTTATTAATTAAGTGAGAATTTGAATCTGTTCCCTATGGCTGCTCTAACAAATGACCATAAACTTGGTGGCTTAAAACAATAAAATGTATTACTCTACAAATCTGGTGACCAGAAGTCCAAAATTAGATTCACCAGGCTGTATTCAATATGTCAACACAGCTAAGTCCAGTACTTTCTGGAGTCGCTGGAGGAAAATATGTTTTTAGAGGTCACCTGTATTTTTAGTTTATGTCCCTTTGTTAGAATTCTCCAGAGAGAGAGAGAGAGAGAGATTCATTTTAAGGAATCAGCTCATGCAATTGTGGAGCATGGTGAGTCCAAGATTGTCAGAGGGCTGAGTCCCAGGGAAGAGTTCTATTACATGCTTGAGTCTAAAGGCAGTCTAGGTGCAGTCTTCTCACTTGGAGACTTCACACTTTTTTTCTTCTCTCAAGGATTTCAACTACATAAATAGGGCCTGACTAAATTATGGTGGGAGACCTGCTCTACTCAAAGTCTAGTGTTATAATTGTTAATGACATCTAAGAAATGCCTCGGTAGCAATATCTAGACTAGAGTTTGACCAATTCTCTGGACATTATAGCCTAGCCAAGCTGACATAAAATTAACCACCACGGTCCCCATTACCTCATTTCCATAGTGCATCACTCTAATCTCTGCTTCCGTCATCACACAACCTTCCCTGTGGCTCTGATCCCCCCTGCATCCTCTCGAAAAGACCCCACTTATTATATCAAGCCCATATGTGTAATCCAGGATATTCTCCTAATCTCAAGATTTTTTAACTGTGTGACATCTGGAAATTTTCTATTGTCATAGGCAATAACATTCAGAGGTCTGGGGATTAGGGTGTGGACCCCTTAGTGAGACATTGTTCAGGATATCACCACCTGTCCTGCAGCCCCCTAACATTCACGCACATTCCTTCATGCAAAACACATTCATCTACAGCAGGTATAGTTGTGACTCTGGGTCTAATCTGTTTATCCTGAGACAAATTTCTACTCCATTTGTGGACATAGGAAACTAGAAAACAAGTTATCTTCTCCCAAAATACAGTGATGGGACAGGCATAGGAAAAGGGTTACAGACTTTTCCATTCCAAAAGGGAAAAAGTGAAAGGAAAGGATGATAACTGATTCCAAGAAATTTTGAGAGCCAACCAAGTCAAAACTATTAGGTTTTAAAGGCTGTAAATCATCCTCCCTGGCTCTTGGCTTCATCCTCCTAGACATCTCTTTCTTGTAATAGACTTCATTTTTTTAGAACAGTTTTAGATTCACAGCAAAATTGAGCAAAAAGTACAGCGAGTGCTTCTATATTCCCTCCCCCATCCACATGTGCAACCTCACCACATTAGTTAAAGTCAGTGAACCTGCACTGACACATTATTATCATCTAATGTCCATAGTTTCCATTAGAGCTCAGTGCTGGTGGTGTACGTTCTGCAGGTTCTAGCAAATGTTTAATGACATGCATCCACTGTTAAAGCTGAAACAGAGCAGTCGCACAGCCCTAAGAATCCTTTGTGCTCCCCCTGTTTGTGTCTCTTCCTCCTAATCTCTGGCAACCATTGATCTTTTTTCACTCTCTTCATAGTTTTGCCTTTTCCAGAATGTCATATAGTTGGAGTTATACAGTATGTAACATTTTCAGATTATTTTCTTTGATTTGGTAATATGCATTTAAGGTTCCTCCATCTCTTTTCATGGTTCGAGAGCTCTTTTTTAATGCTGAATGATAGTCCATTGTCTGGATGTACCACAGTTTATATATTTGTTCGCCTACTAAAGGGCACCTTAGCTGCTTCCAAGTTTTTGCAATTATGAATAAATCTGCTATACATGTCTGTGTGGAGGTTTTTGTATGGCAATCTCTTTTCAACTAATTCAGGTAAATACCAAGGAACAGAGACTGTATGGTGAGAGTATGTTTAGTTTTGTAAGAGATTCCAAAACAGGATTTCTGGTTTTTGGTAAAACACATAAGAACCTTGGAAGTTGCCTCTTCATCTTAACAACAAGTAGAAATTTGAGTAGAATAAAAGTTAACAACTCTTTTTGGATCCATAAGAGAGGGAAGGACACAGGGCAGGTGGAAATTTTAAGAAAGCAACAAAAAGAAATGCCAAAGATCAAAAACACTCTTTATTAAGAACTAAAGGTGGTATTTGATGTGCTCAATAGTAGACTGGGCATGGCTGAGGAAAGAATCTCTGAATAAAGAATATATCTACAGAATCTTCAAAAGCATACTATTATTTTACTATCTATTTGATTTCCATGGAAGCCATAGTGATGTCCCTCTTTTTTCTGCTATTAGTAACTTATGTTCTATTTTTTTCTTGTTTAGCCTGGATACAGGTTTATTGATTTTATTGACCTTTTCAAAAAGGCAGCTTTTTATTTAATTGATTTTGCTCTCTCAATTAAGCATTTAATAGGATTGTACTTACTTTCTTTTGTTAACATATAAATTATATTTTTTTGTTTACTTATTTTCGTGGGGCAGACTTTGTTAAGAACAAAGCCTTTGGCCTACCTCAAAATCGTTACTTTTTTCTGCCCCCTACTGGACATAATAGAGGATTTTTCTCTGATCATCATTGTGGAAATCTCGTCAAGGTCCTGGAGCTAAAACTTAAAAAAGTGGCAGATTCCCCATAACTGGGCTCTCCTGTGTTTTTTAACTCTCAGAATTGCCCAACTTGAGCCTCCAGAAATTCAGTAAGAGTTCAGATTTTTCTAATCTGCTACTGTTTCTTAGAGAGGTTTCTGCTCATAAGCTTCTGGCCATTACATGGGATTCTCTGTATCTGTCTGTCTGTCACTCCAATTTTGGGCACAATTTTTGGCACAGTTGTTGGCCCTGAGATGTCAGTTTTCTGACAGGTCTAAGAAGAGTTATTGATTATTTTGTTTGTCCAATTTTTTACTTATTGTTAGTATAGAATGACAACTTGAATTCTTCTTACATGCCAAACTGGAAACTGGGATTACAGTCTTCCTTTTTCTGGAAGGGTAGCATGTTTGAAACTATTTTTATTATTCTGTTCCTTCTCTGTAGAATTTTGGGAATCTGACTATCTTTTTTCAGCCATTCTCTGTCCCATTTAGGCAAGCTTGCAATGTTTCCCTGGGTATAGCATTTTCAAAAACCTTGTGATCCCTGTCTATTTCATGTGTGTTCACTCTCTTAGACAGGAGGCTTCCCTATAGGTATTTCCTATATAAACCATCTCTATTTTTTACTTCTCCTGATATGGCTGAGAGACTTCATGAGTTATTTAATCTATCCTAATAGACCTCTTAATCAATCTAATCTAATATAATCTAATCCAATCTAATCTATTAGGATAGACTTCCTAATCTATCCAAATAGACCTCTGCGTGACTAACAACTTTGTGAACTTTGTTTCTTTTGAGTCACTGAAGAAGTTTGTTCAACTACACATTTGTTGCCTTCATCTCCTGAGCACATGTCCCCAACAGTGAATCTCTTAATTTTAGCATCTTTTGAAATCAGGATAGGCTGAGGATGCACAAAATTATTAACTCCTGGTTTCTTTTTGACTAATAGTTTTTCCTACAGTTTACATCTTTCCTATTACATTTCACTATACACAGCAAGAACAAACTAGATTATACCTTTAACACTTACTTGAACATCTCAACTGAATATCCAACTTTATAGCTTACAAGTTCTGCTCTTCGCATAATTGTAAAATACAATTCAGTAAAGTGTTTGCCAAAATATAAAAATGATCTCCTTTCCTCCCATTTTTAATTACATATTCCTCATTTGCTTCTAAGTCCCCACCATAGACACTTTTAAAGTCCATAATTTTATCAACAGTATGTTTATAATGTTTTATATATTTTCTAAGATGATATTGGCTTCCTCTACCATGTTATTCAAAATTCTTCAACTCTCTCATTACCCATATTAAAAGCAACCTCTACATATTTAGGAATTTCTTGCAGCCACACTCCACTTCCACAAATCTGCATGGTTTGATCTACAAATTAAGGTTCCAAAATCTACATTAGTTTCCAGTGGCTGCTGTAGCAAAGTATTGCAAACTTGGTGACTTAAAACAAAGCAAATGCATTCTCTAAGAGTTCCGGACGCTGGAAGTCCAATATCAGTTTGACTTGCTAACACTACGTCCCTGCGTTAATGTGGTTGTTTCTCTGTGGAGCCACTGGAGGAGAACTCGTTTTCTTGCCTCTTTCAGCTCTTAAATACCATCTGGTTTCCTTGGCTTGGGCGCCTTCCTCTGTCCTTAGAGCGCATGGCTTCAGTCTCTGCTCTCATCATCCCAGGATCTTTTCTGGAGCTCTGACTCCTCCTATAAAGCTCCTCGTGATTCACCAGGCTCATGTGCATAATTCAGAATCTCACAATAACCCTACCTCAAAATCCTTAACTTGGTAACATATGCAAAGTCCCTTTTTGCCATAGGAAGTGGCCTCCACAGGTTCTGGGAATCAGGATGTAAATGTCTTGGAGAAGGAACATTGTTCAGCCAACCACAGGTTCCAAGTCCCCATAGGTTCTCTATAGAGTAACAAAAGGCAGGAGAAGCTTCTACTCTTTAACAACAAAAAAAGATAAATACTCTTTTGCGTGTCTTCTCTACTTAGTATTATTAATCTGTAACAGTTACATAGGATAAGAGGTGAGAAGTAATTATAATCTAAATAAAATAATGCTAGAATAATAGGGCAAATAAGAATAGGAAGATGGGTTGGGGACAGATTGTAGAACACCATGAGTACTGAGCTAAGTAAGGAGCAGGAGCTTTGCTTATGAGACTATGGGAGGTGTGGAGGTTTTCAGAAGGAAAGCTAATATTTACAGAGGTAACTTTGGTAGTTTTACATAGAAGCCATTGTATGCTAAAACTAAAGATCTCTGGTGTTACCTCATGAGTGAAACCACTTTTAAAAAGCCACCCTTACCACCCTAACTTGCTGAGAGCAAGGCAGTTTTTATTAAGGCAGTTATTTGTTTAGGGGTTTTATTTTCAAGAGAAATGGACAGTATTTACTGTCTGGCACAGTGCTGCCATAGATAAGAATGCTTTCTGTGAAGGTGTTTCTCTTTCAGATAAAAGAAGAACTTTTCCACTGATATTTCACATTTAAGCTTTACTGAAGTATATACTTGACAAAAAATTGTGAGTGTGCATTATGGTGGTTTGATATATATATATATATATATAGTGAAAGTATCCCCCGCTATTTAGTTAAATAACACATTCACCACCACACCTTTATATACTGATGAGAACATGTTAAGTTTTACTTTCTTAGCAAATTTCAATTAAATGATCCGGTGTTGTCAGCTACAATCATCATGTTTTACATTAGATCCTCAGATCTGATTCATCTTGCAGTTTAGAGTTTCTACCCTTTTATCAGCTTCTCCCTATTCCTCCCTGTCTCCCACCCCTAGTGACCACTTTTCTATTTTATGTTTCTATGAATTAATTTTTATTGTTTTTAGATTCCACATATGTGTGATACCATATAGTGTTTTTCTTTCTTTGGCTTATTTAACTTAGCAGAATGATCTCAAGTTCTATCTATGTTGGCTTAAGTGGCAGGACATCCTTCTTTCTTACCACCAGATAATAATCCACTGCAGAGTAAACACATTTTATTAATATGTAATATTGATACATATCACATCTTCTTCATCTATTTGTCTATTGATGGACAATTAGGTTCCATGTCTTGGCTTTTGTAAATAATGCTTCAATATTGTGTTTTTATTTCCATTAGATATATACAAAGAAGTGTGATTTCTGGGTCATACATATTTCTATTTTTAATTTGTCAGGAAACTCCACATTGTTCCCGGTAGTAGTACACCACAGTACACAAGGTCTCCCTTTTCCCCACATCCTCCCCAATGTTTGCTGCTTCTTGTCTTTTGATAATATCCATTCTATTCCATGTACATAGCATGTTGTTTTTCTTTTGCTGCTTTTAAGACTCTGTCTTATCTTTAACTACCGACAATTTACTTATAATGTGTCTTAATATGTCTTTGCAGAGGGCTCTTTAGATATATCTCATTGAAACTCTCTGGGTTTCCTGGATCTGGATCTGGATTTCACCCCAGGTTAGGGAAGTTTTCAGCCATTATTTATTTGAAATAAATAAATAAATACCCCCCCCTTCTCTCTCTCTTTTCCTTTGGGACCCCTATAATGCAAATATTGTTCTTAAACATTTTATTTATTTATTTTTAAAGAGAGGGGAAAGGAGGGAGAAAGGGAGAGAAACATCAATGTATTGTTGCCTCTCATGCACCCCCTACTGGGGACCTTGCCCACAACCTACGCTGTGCCCTGACTGGGAATCAAACTGGCGACCCTTTGTTTCACAGGCCTGTGCTCAATCCACTGAGCTACACCAGCCAGGGCATGTAATTCTTTTGTCTTTTTGCTCCTTTGGGTGCACGAGTTCCATTGCTCTGTTTCTAGGTTTGCTACAGTCCTATGGGGCCCAGGAGCACAAGTCCCACTGGCCACCAGTGCCAGGCAATCAACAGGCGCATCTTCGTGGTGGCAGTTACAAAATCCAGGGTGCCAGCTGTTCACAGAAGCTCCTTCCTGGGAGACACTGGTGACTTAGAACAAGCCAGAAAATAGTATGGTAGGTCAGACCAGAGATTGCTGGAAGCCAGGGGAATGCCCCCAAATCCAGCATGGGGCTGCTCCCTCTCCTGCCTAGGAAAGGCAAGGGGCAGAGAAAGCTGCTAAGGCTGCAGATTAAAAGCACTCTGCTTTTCAGATGCAGGGAGGAGCTGAGGGAGCAGAAGGCACAGTGCTTAAGTCACACTGCATAGCAAAAGCCTTGGGAGGAGACTTGTTGCTAGCAGGCTCACAGGAGGAGGGGCAAAGACAAATATGGCCAACAATAGCCCACATTGGTTGGAAAGATGGACACACTCATTGGCTTCTGGAGCTCTGAGGATTTTGGGGACAGGACTTTTAAACAGGAGGTGGGGGAGGATATTGCTCTTTTGCTTTGGCGCTTGGTGCAGGCTCCTGGTTCTTGGCTCTTGGCTTTCTCTTGGCTCTTGGCTCGTAGCATTTTGGCTTGGGACTTTTGGTCACAGGTGCACTTGAATGCTCTGAGTCTCTGTCCCTTGCTCCCCACGTGGACAGGAGCACTCATGGGACAAGGCAGATGCTGGGCCCACCAGGGGCTTAGTCCCCACATGGGGACTAAGCCCTCTCCTGGAGGCAGGGTCCCATGCTGGGACACGTGCCTCACTGGTCTCTGGAACACTGTGATCCAGTGCAGCACAGCACATGGGTCCTGCACCGCTGCATGGAGACTGAGCGCAGCACACCCCAGATCCTGAAAGAGAGAGCTGCTGTGAGGAGATGGTGGCTCTGAAACCCACAAGTACACATTCCAGACAGGATGGATATCTGTTAGTGTGACTGGCTTAAACTCCGAAAAAGACAAATAAGGACATGGGGAACTTCAGGGTGCATTTGGCTTGTAATCATTTGGGGAACAAGAGAAGTTCTGGATCTCATGAAAGAGAAGGGCTCAGAGCAGGAGTGTTAATAAAAACCTATTTCCTTCAACACAAATCTTTGGGTCATGTGTATTAAGGGTGACAAGCAGCCTAACTCCATGCTGCATGGTTGTAAGAGGGATAAAAAAGATGGTGCCTACTGGGCTCCCTGGTTCAGGTAGAATCATAGTCAGCCCCTAGCTGTGTGCTAAATTAGAAACAATATCCTCAGGCAATATTTTTTTAATTAATTTGAGAGAGGCAAAAAGGGAGAGAGTTTTTTTTCCACTGATTTATATATTCATTGGTTGATTCTGGTATGTGCACTGACCTGGGTCTAACCTGCAACATTGGCAAATGAGGAAGATTCTCTAACAAACTGAGCTATGGATCAAGGGCTTCAAGCAATAGCTTTTAAAGTACATGAATAGACCTTTTGTAGAGAAAGACTGGGAGCTGGATGTTTTTGTCTTCAAAGTCTGCACTGAGCCTTGGGGAGATAGCCGCAGGGGGTCTTCCTGAGCTCATTAAGAACTCTTTCTTTGTTTGCTACATTCTTGTGGGTTTTGGGGATGCAAGTCCCATAGGCTTTCCAAGCTAGTGTTTCAGAGGTTCCTCTCAGGTAGAAGTCTTCAAATTTGGGGTACCTGATATTGTGTCTAAACCCTTCGTCCCCCGGGAGAGAAACTGGGAGTTGTGAATTTCCTCTCAACTGGGTTTTGCTGAGGTTGGGTTGGGGTTTGTGACCAGAGTATGCCACAGCCTTTCCAACCCATTTTGTTTTGAGTAGTTTTTTGTTTGCCCAATTTATAGAAGTCAGTTTCTGGATTTTTTTTCCAGAGGGAATTGATCCATTTATAACAATAGATGTGATATGTCCATTCAGAAGCTTCTTATTTCATTATTTTGGAGTGGGACTCCCATTAATATTTAATACATGTAATTAACTGCTCATTTCCCATTTTGTGATATTTTATATAAGTTTTGCTTAATTTCTATTGACTTTTTTAAAAGTGTACAACTTTTAAAACATAATCCTCATTTATAGAGTGCACATAATTATATATGAATACACTAACAACAAAAAGATGATAGATACATCTCTTATTTAATTAAATTATCTTTTAATTTATAAAGTAACATGAATATACAGCATTTTTTAAAAATTGAAGATAGATTAAAATACATTTTGTGCTTTGGTAATCTATAATAATTGGATAAACAATTGACAGATACATGTAGAGAGAATCTTGTTTTAGCTTGGGGTCCGCAGAAAGCAGAGCTTGAGCTGACGGGCTTATCTGAGACCTTGTTATTGAGAAGTGCAATGCCAGGAAGCAGGGGTGAGGGGACAGTAAGTGAAGCAGAGAAGAAGAAAAAGCCAATTACCAAGACATGCTATTGATTTGGCTGCTGCAAAATGCCATTGATTACTGATATTCCAGCCACCAACAAACTGTATAAATTGAATCTCAGAATAGTCTGTTTTTGGGATGGTGAGGAGAATTACTTACTAGTTCCCGTTTTCCATTTATCAGAGTTTCATCCAAGAAGGGGCAATTCTCAAACGTATTTAATAGGTCCCATTGCTTCCTAAGCCTTTCAATAAACAGGGGAGTCTTGGGAGCAGACAAGAGAGACAGGACACAGGTGTGAGGGACAGAGCATCATTACTCATGCAAAGCTGAAACCCATGGCAAGGGCACAAACAAGAGACCAGTGAGGCTACGAGCGCTGAAGTAGCACAAAAAAGGCTAAACGGTTACTTTTACAGGTCCTAAATGAAGATTATGAAGTTTGTTTCAAATTATACAATAAAAATATTGAAATAATGTTTTAACATGCTGCATGTGACACACTCAAAATATATGCACGTGAACATATCTATCTCTTTACTATTACAGAGTACCCAGGAGATACTCACTTTGTCCAAAAAACTGATCACTTATCTTTTTTACTGCAACTTTTGCTGCTGTAGAGTTAATTAATATTTATGATGAATTATATGAAAGGACTAGCTGACAGATTTCTAGATAACATCTTTTCCATTTAGATGTCTAGCACCAAACTCTCTTGACATCTGTGTAAAGATGTAAGAAAAAGTGGTCTCAGAATTTGTTTGATTGACAATACACATGATGGATTTAGTCTCAGTAGTTGGGTGAGTGGGCGCTTATGCAAATACTTTGTCATGTAACAAACATATCCATACACCCACCTGAAAATGCCGCTGATATTTAAATTATTGTTTACATTGTCCTCAATCCTTCTCCTACAAGACATCACATACTTTTTCGCTGAATATTCAAAACCCAAAATTCTTCATCTTTGGAAACAAGATTTCTACTTAAAGCTTTTGCTTTGTAAATCTATCAAAGCAACTTATTTTCAAAAATACTTAAATAGATCCATAGATAGTGAAGATTCAACATTTTCATAGATGACAGGTGTGGCTGTTCAGTAGGAAGAATTTATAGCAACATAAGTCATTTTACATGTAGGATATATGGATTTATTGTATAAAATCTTTGTGTGAGAAACACTGCATGTAAATGTTCTTTACTAGATTAATTTAAACCTGGCGTGAGATTCTATCATGTCACCTGTTATGTCACATGTCATCTTCTGCTGTAAGATGCCACTGTTGAATGCTAATCCTTTCCCCACTTTTATTGAAAGGCTAAAATCTAGAGATGCAATTATTGGTCCTTGCAAGTGTTGCGGAAAAACGAACTCTTACAGGATCTGGGGTGACAGAGTAAGCCTTTATTACACGCGTGGGCCCAGAGGAGACAGCTTCCAAATTCTGGGCGCTCAAACAAAGGATTTGTGAAGCTTATAAACCCTCCCTTCTGAGCTAATGCAGAGGAATGCAGAGGTTAGTTTAGATTTCCTTATTTGGTTGGTCAGTGTCCTTTTGCGTGCTCTTATCTCCTGGCTGGCTCAGCACAGGCTGGTACGGCCATTTGAACTGGGGGAGGGGGACCCTCTGCTAAGGCCCACTTGGTTTTTGGTCGCTTTCCTATATCACAAAGAGTGGTACTGAATAACCATCCTGCAGGTGCCCTGCCCAGCAAGTTCTCTCTGTGGAAGAACACAAGTTCCAGTCACCCATTAGTCCTGGGACACTGCCATAACTCAACCCTCAGAGAATCCAGCTCTCTCTGCAAGCCTGGCTGTATCTCTCTCACTGCTCAAGTACTTATCTCTTTCCTCCCTTCCCCTTCGGTGAAACTTCAGCTGAATTTCTTCCTCAGAGACCTGGATAGGGATTTTCTTCAACAATTAAAATCCTGAAAAGTTATTAATTTTCCCAAAGCAATAGGAGTCAGATATTATAATTTCAATAGAACTCTTGATAGAAATGTAAGTCTACGTCTTCCCCATAAAAAAGTTAGTGAGTTGAATTTAATATTCTATTACAGTAACTGTGGCTAACTTAAATTTTCTGTAACTTTACTTCTTCCCCTAACCTCAGTCCCTTCTGCCCAATTATTTTAATATTTAGCTCTACTGTGTAATAGATCCTTTATTATAAGATGCTTCTAAAGCTTCCTGTAGCAGTATGGAGTACAGGGCAGGAAGGATCATATAAAATATTTTAAAAAATAATAATATGTATTCACTATATGTACAGAGAGAGAGAGAAATTTATCTTAAAGGTAGCTTTAGGAGAATTCTCTTAAAATATGAATGATTATCTCTTCCATTTACTACTGGGTATGTTTTGGTTCCCATTCTCAATATGCACTCACACATGAGCTCTAACATGTACATCAAATAATTGTGCGGAGCTACACTAAGATGAGTGGGACGTCCTGCACTTTGGGATGGAGCCACATGAGGTGAAAAAAATTTTTAATTTTATTTTGCATTATATATTTACATTTCTATTTAACAGAGGTGCATTTTTCTTTGGGTAACATGTAAACTCCAAAATGAAACTTTTTTTTTAGCCAAAGGAAGATCACTTAGTATCCAATAAGTGGGCAGTCAACAAAGAGAATGCACACCATATGCACAGACACAGAAAGCTCGTGGTAGCAAAACAAAGACTTTCACATAGTCACACTGCACATGACATTCACACAGTAACCATCAATGTCAGGGCTTATAAAAGAAAAACAAAGCCTCCCATAGAAATAGTATTTCTCCTTCAGAATAAAATCTGAGGTATTGGCTTAAGAGAGAAATTCATTTATAAGCTGACCTTTATTCACAAAACCATCTTTACCTTGGGTGCCCTTACTCTCTGATATTGAAAATCAGGTACATAAATTGTCTAAAGTTACTTAACTAGAGGACTGATGGACTAACAATTTAGCCTAGAACAGTTTCAATGTAAGAAGTGTGTTCTTTCCATGTGTGGAAAAGAGAACATTTTCTTAGTGCTGATATTAATGCTGCATCCTCGGGAATATTACAGTTTGAGCACTGGGGCTAACAACTCTACAGGGAGACCTACACTCTACAGCTAAGGTTAAAATATGAATGGATAATCTTATTTCCTTGGACATCTGGGTTTACCCCATTATTGAGATGGATGAAAACTTTGGCCTTCTTATCAGAGTATGAGTACCTGGTGAATCAAATATGATCAGGTGAAATAAGGATAGAAAATGAGGAAAACATGGAAACCTAAGGGAAAAACCTATGAAAGTGGCTTATTAACTGTAGAAAAGGTATGCAAAGATGGCATTATTCTTCTAATTAGTCACTATGATTTAGAGGGCTATATTTTATAGTAAAAGATAACATGAAAAAAGTTTTCTGACCAAACAATTATCCATCCCTTGATTTTAACTTTCAGAGAATTTAACTTAACAGAATTTGAATTGAAACAACCCTGCATCTTTGAGATGTGCAGTTTGGTTTTGCTCACTTGCAGTTTCCATCTGGGATTGAAATATATGCTGCCAAAGTAGGCCTGGGAGGGCAGCTTGTCTGGGTTCCCCATCTGGGATCTCTTGATACCCGGGCAGCAATCTCCTGGGAGACCTTACCCTGGTCACAGACTATTCACGGTAGTAATTTCAAGTATGTAATGTCAGCATGAAACCAACAGGATATTAACTGTGATGTAAACTGTCCACACAGAAGACAGGACCTTCTCCAGTGAGTTAGCAGTAGTGATTGAGATCAGAGCTTTTGGATTTAACCATTTATCACATGTTTAACATTAGGCAAACTACTTGATTCTTTCAAACCTCAAGTTTAACATATGCAGTTAAGGATTATAGGAGAAAATATAAGTAAAGCATTTACCGTGATACCTGTTACCTAATAGAGCCCAAAAATCTTTTAATGTCTGTGGATTGAATAATCATTGGTCATCATTTATCACTTCTAAATGTATTGCCTAAACAATATTATATAAATAACAGAAAAAAAAACTCTCAAAATTTTCCTCACTGCCTTAAAATTCAGACACAAATTCTTCTTTACCTTTCTTTAAAAAAATGTTTAGTACATATACTAACAATGTTTACATGGTGAAATCACGTTGTAAACATAGTTTCATGACCCAATACAATTTTGGTTCCCTAAAGACAGGGATAGTATCTGACTTCTTAACTACTATATACCCACTGTGTAATACATATTTATTGAATTGAATTCAATATATATTCAAGTATAGCCTCCTAAACATTATTTTAATAATACATGAACTATAATTTATCCAGCTAAATTCATTGTTGTTCTAACCATCATTTCTAGTTTTTAAGATATAGTCCTAATATATGACTATTACAGATCAATAAATGCCTATTATTTATTTTTAGTTCTACCTTTCCCCCTAAAGAGTGTTCCAGTTTGAATGAAGTATATAACTTTGCTTACCATTTTTTAAATTTTATACATAATACTATGATGGACATCTTTGCATGTACAGCTCTTTACTGCTTCAGTGTTATTTATGTAGGAAGAATTGTTGAGATTCGATTTTCATCAAGTAAGATTATTCAAAATAAGTTGTAAATGCTTTCAGTTTTGTGTGATTCTTTTAAGAAAGGAAAAAGATGCCCTGGCTGGTGTAGCTCAGTGGATTGAGTGTGGGCCTGGGAACCAAAGGATCACAGTTCGATTCCCAGTCAGGGCACATGCCTGGGTTGCAGGCCAGTTCCCGGCAAGGGATGCACAAGAGGCAACCATACATTGATATTTCTCTCCCTCTCTCCTTCCCTTCCACTCTAAAGATAAATAAATAAAATCTTAAAAAAAAAAGAAAGAAAAAAGATACTTCATTAATTTTGTTAGAATTTCTGATTTCATAAAAGTACGTGATATCATCAAATTTGGGTGTAACCATATTGTCACTTTTATTCCTCTACCAATGGATTGCAGAATGTATCAAAAACAACCAAGAAAAAATGTTGTCTATTCTCTATAAACCATTAAGTATTTTACTAATGAATTCCACACTGATTTGATCTAATAATTCACTCATTAACTCTAGTAGGTATTAACTGTTTCACAGCATTTCCTTATTTTTCTAAATCAAGTGATAATTTCTCATATGCTCTCAACTCATTTAGATAGGCAATAAGTTGATTAACAATTTTTATTGGACTCCTCTCTCTTTGGCACTTATGTCCTAATAAATGAGTACATGTGAAGATGTATAAAGAGTCTGTTGATTTCCATCAGTATCATTTTCCTTTGGTTTCTTGGGCATTGTGTTGTAAATGACAACCTTCATGACTGGGGTCTCCATGGAACATAGGGATCCTCAGCTTTTCCCCAATGCTGAAATCCTTTGAGCATAGCCTCCAATGCACAGGTGGCAAACAAAAGGCCGGCGGGCCAAATCTGGCCCTCCACCTTGTTTTATCTGGCTCGGCACCTTGTTTTTACCTGGTGGCAGCACTGAGCTCCTTGCCCCTAGTTAAGAAGTAGTTACATTTATGCAATCCTAAAGTTACATTCAGCCCTTTGAAGGCAACCTCAAGGCTGATGTGGCCCCCAGTGAAAATGAGGTTGACACCCCTGCTCTAATGGAACTCGTATGGCTATTTTTTGTCCAGTGTCCAGGAAGACCACACCTGGCCAGTTTCCAGGGTTACTGTCTCTCTTAGCTCAGGCTGCTATAATAAATCACCATAACCTGGGTAGTTTAAACATTTATATCTCACACTTCTGGAGTCTGGGAAGTCCAAGATCAAGGTACCCACAGATTCAGTGTCTGCTGAGGTCTGCTTCCTGGTTTGCAAATGGCCATATTGTCATATGGTAGAGAACAGAGAAAGAGGGAACAAACTCCTGTCTTTTTAAATTATTATGTACTTTTTCTTGTTGTTCAAGTACAGTCATCTATTTTCCTACCCCCACATCCCCCTCACTCATCCAGTCTCTTCTTAAAAAAGCAGAAATCTTTTTAAGGTCTCATGAGGTCTCCACCTTCATCACCTAATTACCTTGCAAAGGTGCCAGCACCTGATACCATCTATTAGAAGTTAGGACTTCAATGTATGTATGTGGGGAAGGGCACACAAACTTTCAGTCTATAATATTCTCCTCTAAGCAGTACCTAACAGGGTGTCCAACCCTTTGGCATCTCTGGGCCACACTGGAGAAGAAGAGTTGTCTTGGGCCACATATTAACAACATTGTGACACATGATCACAAAAGAATCTCATAATGTTTTAAACTAAATTTATGATTTTGTGTTGGGCCACATTCACAGCCATTCTGAGCCACATGCGGCCTGTTGGCCGTAGGTTGGACATCTCTACCTAGGACTTCCTTGCAGATAACTTGACCTAATTGTCTCGGAGACTCAAACCTTCCAAAATACTGCCTTGTGAATGTTGAGAATGTCCTAGAGTAGCTCTACCTTCAGTTTGGGAATATTAAACACACAATAGCTATTAATTACTACTATTGGGGAGGATAGCCCAGAACTAATGAACTCCAAGGCCTACTTAGGTTCATTCCTGGAGGGGAAAGGGTATAAAATATGAGAGATGATTTATTTTTTCTTTTTTTGAGATAGTATTAGTTTAATAATTATAATAGTATCCTTAAATAATACTAGCTGAAACTTTTTTTCCCATTTCATAACATAACCTACTTGCCAGCTATATGAAGCTCTGTGAGGTGCTATGAAGAGCTGGACATTTGTGTGGTTTGGGGGATGAGATAAGGTAGAAATTCTGGAACTGCTGATAAGACAATCACTTGCTCTCGAGTCACTCAGAGTCTAGCTGCAGGACAGGTAGCTCACCTGTAGTCAAGTGGTTAAGAGTTGTCACCCTGGGTTCAAATCCAAACTCTGTCCAAATTACTAGCTCTGGCCAAATTAGCTAATTTTGCTATACCTTAGTTGTTTCATCTATAAAGTGGCTAATAATCTATAATCATTGTTAAGATTATATGAATTAATATATAATATGTATTTATATAAATGCAAAAATAAAAGGTTCTTAAAATGCTTGATGCATAATAAGTTTTACTAAAATTTAGCTATAATAGTTAAGATAAAGTAGACTGTATGGTGTGAAATACACAAGTGATGTTTTAAGAGGGAAATAAGAGAAATCAGACTCTCCTAGGAGGATCGGTGATGTGCTCCCAGAGGAGATGACTTTAAGATGAGCTTTGTGAAATAGGTAGGAATCCGACAGGTGGGGATAAGGAAAAGATTATTGCATGATAAAGAAAGAGTATAAACACTTAAAAATACGTGGGATATTTTGTTTGACAAATGTCAATTAGTCTTGTATATGGAACACACTGGATGCATGAGAAGATTTTTAAGAGAAAATATGAGTTGAGACAATACATTAACAAGACTTATATACCAAGCTAAAATAATTAAGATTTTTTTCTCTTGACAATGAAGCATGAGTAGAGGTTTTCTAAGCAAGTAACTAATAGAACTAAACTTGCATTTTTTAAAATGAAAACACAGTCATTATGGTTTAAAAAGGGAAGAGACTAGAGACTGATAGTTTTCTGAAAGGGTTTGCGAGTGAAGATGGACAGGGTAAACCTAAAGATAATGGTGGCTTTTTACCTCAGTGACTATGAATATTTAAGCTGTTAACTGAGCTAAAAAAAAAATTCTATACACATTGGGGATAATCAGTGAGGGAAGTCTGGCTTTTGGGGCTGTGAATCCTGTACATTCCCATCACTCTAAATCTGGCGTGCAGATGGTACCCATTGTTATTGTTGTTTAATATTTATAGTATCAACAAGTCTGGTGCTGAACATTGGAAAGGTACGCATATCTTCACACTCCCACTCCCACCTCCCTCCGCTCCCTTCACTTTGTTAGTGTTGTTTTTTCCAGGCACTTGTAATTTGGTCATTAGTGTGTTTTTCACTTAATTACCAATTATGTGATGAAGAATCAAACAACTGAAAGTGCATTCATTTATCAATACTTCATGGGAAATGGATACATTATTTTGCCTAAAACTTTGTTTAAACAAGCGTTGTAGCCTTACCAATATTTAGTGCTTTGCAATTTTAGTGCTTTCAGACAAGTTCTGAAGTTATAAACTTATTTTGACATAAAACAAATGTACAGTTACTCTTTTGTATCCAGGTGTTTAAAAACACAGAAACATGAATAGAATAATTTACAAATGTCAGCACGTCATGCACACACTCACACATATATGGACTTGGCAGAAGTAAGGCCTGCGTGAGGGTGGTTGGTAGGGCAATAATGCGGGTGTAATAATTTATAGTTTTAATTTGCACATTTCACCTAAAATATGGTGTGCTTGAGTGTGATATTGTTTTATTACAGAATTATGTGCTTATGATTTTGTAATAAAAATTTTTGTAATAAAAAGGGGCATTATTTGTGCTGGATCCCGTATTTTTCACTCAAGAGTAAGACCATTATGGATAAACTCAAAATCTTTGTTCTCCACCCCACTATGTTTGCTTCTTCCCCATGTTTCCCGGAAGTAACCGCCATGATGAATTTGATACATTGAAATACTTCCAGCCTATTTTGTACTTTTACTACCTAAATGTGCATTTTTATAGAATGTTTAGTATTGTGTATTTTAAATTTTAATTATACTATTTTACTTTGTGCATTTCATTCTAAAAACTGTTTACTCAATATCTGATTCTTGATGTCTACGAAGCTTAATGATTGCCTAGTATTACATTTCTAAATTTAGGAAAACATTATAATTCCTTCATTCAGTTTTAATGGTGTACACTTTGATTCATTCTGGTATTTGCTATTGAAAATATTATTTAAATAAAAATCTTTGTGTGTGTTCCATGTGGCACATATATAGGGATATTTTTTCTAACACTTGAAATTCTAATTGCTGGGTCTTTGGGTATTTATGAATATTTACATTTTCAACTTTAGCCAACATTGCAAAATTTACTTTTTGATATGATTTTGCTATTTTACTCTCCTAGTAGCAATGTATGAGATTCCTATATCACATACCAAGATTTGGTATTGTCACCTTTTTAATTTTGCTTTAATATTTACATTTTGAAATGGAAACACTACCATGATGTGTATTTCCCTAATTGGTAGTGAGAGTGAAAATCTTTTTATATACTTATAAGCCATTCCTTGTTAGTGTATTGCCTTTCATGTTTTTTTGCCTATGTTCTATTTTTTTAAGGTTTTATTTATTTATGTTTAGAGAAAGAGGAAGGGAGGGAGAAAGAGAAGGAGAGAAACATCAGTGTGTGGTTGCCTCTTGCATACCTCCTACCGGGGACCTGGCCTGCAACTCAGGCATGTGCACTGACTGGAAATCAAACCAGCCACCCTTTGGTTCACAGGCCCATGCTCAATCCATTGAGCTATGCCAGCCAGGGCACCTAAGTTCTTAATGACTTTTTTTTCTATTGAGTTTTTAACTACTTGAGATTGACATAAAAAATATATGTGTGTGTGTAAGAGAGTATATATATATATATATTTATATATATATATATATTTAAAGTGCACAATTTGATAATGTCAGTATATATCCATGGAATCATCAGCATAGTCAAAATAAAGATTGGTAGAAACTTTTATTATATTCTCAACACTAATTTTGTTTGTTGACTATTCTGTAATATCTACTTCCATGATCTGTCTTATCATTCACCTTACCATATTGTCATTGGTCATAATAATTTTAAATATCAATGTAGTCATGTTTACTAATCAAATTTTATACATTTTGCTAATCGTGTTAAAGCAAAGTAATGCTTTTTAAATGTGAGCACTCAAAGTTTTCCTCTAATATCTTTAAAGTATTTTTTCACATTGAAAAAATTAATTCATGTGAAATTTACATTTTATGGTTTGAAAAAGAAATAAATTTCATCTTTTTCTATGTAGATATCAAATTGTCCTAGCACCATATACTGAATTTCCTTTTTATTTCTCATTGATTTCTATCATCGTTTCTATTCTAAAGATTTCTTTACGTAATTAGATCTGTTTTGGGGACTTTGAATATGTTACATTGCATTGTTTCTCTATTCCTGTAGAATACCAGAGTTATGGTTATTAATAAGATACAATAAAACATTGCATCAAGAATGGTTCTCTCCTTTTGTATAGTTTTCATATTGTACTACAGATCTTTATACCTCACTCTACCAGTTTCCTTCTTCTTTTCCTCTCTCTATATCTATATCTGTGTCTCTACCTCTCTGTATAGTTCTTTATCTACTGTAATTTGAATTAGATGTGTATTAAATTAATAAATCAATTTGGAAAAATTACATTTTATATTTTTCTTCCCATCTGAGAATATAACATTTCCCTTCATAATTCAGGTCACTTTTTACATCCTTAAACTTTGTGTTACATATTCTTATGTGACATACAACATTTGTGTTATTATAAATGTTTTAGATTATTCTATTACATTTTCTGTTTGGATATGGCTGAAAATTTTATATTCTCTATACTTTTAATTGACTAGGGTCTCATGAAAATTTTATTACATTTTTGAATTAGTTTCTATGGCTTTTTTTCACATTTATTTTTTCTCTCTCTGTTTATTTTTACTTTTGTTCAAGTCCAGTTATCTCCATTATGTCTTATCTACATATTCTCATTAGCATGCTATGTAAACATTAATGTTTTACCTTTTAAATTCTCTTTTATTTTTCTTATCTTATTTCATGGGTTTGAAATGTCAATAAAATATTGGCTACTAGTGACAACAGTGAGCATTTAATCTTAATTCTTAAATTAATTAAAATGCCCCCAAATTTTCACCATAACACATAATGTTTATGGTTGATTTTAGTAGCTAATTCCATAATCTGGTTAAGGGACTTCCCTCTATTCCTGCTTTGCCAAAACATTATTGGTATTATTTTAACCAGCAATGAATTTTGAGTTTTATTGAGTTGCTTCTATATTTATTGATGTAATATAAATATTTCTAAAATTTAATGTGTTGATATATAAGCCAATTAATCATATTTCTTTTTCAAGTATAATTTATCTCTTATGATAAATTCCACTGGTTGATCATATATTTCACAAACACACACACTGCTGGATTAGATTAGCTTAATTTATTTAATATATTTATATTTATGCTCATAAGCAAATATGTTCTATAATTTTTATATGTCCTTTGCTCTTTTTGATATCATAGTTTTACTAGCCTCATAAAGTTAGCTGCACAAATTCCATCTTTTTGATTCTTTGCAATACTTAGTATTAGAAATATTATTTATTTTATTTTATATTTTTAATTTTAGAGAAAGGAAAGGAGGGAGAAATAGAGGAAGAGAAACATTAATGTGTGGTAGGTGGCTCTCATGCATGCCCCACTGGGGACCTGGTTCACAACCCAGGCATGTGCCCTGACTAGGAATTGAACCTGAGACCCTTGGTCTGTAGGCCAGTGCTCAGTCCACTGAGACACACCAGCCAGGGATATACAGTTTTATTTTATTAATTTATGCTTTCATGTTAACTATGTCTTCTCTTCAATGCATTTTAGGCTTATTCTAAGGTCCTTTTTTAGCTTCATGATTCAATTTTTCACTTGATATAGTTTCACTTTTTCATGTTCTTGATCACAGAGTGTCCTTTGTTTGCTATCAGGTACTTGAAGGTTTCAGAAGAATATCTTTGTAACCTGGTAAAAGTGTCATTGTATCGTTGACACACAATGTCATATTTGTTTCAGGTGTATGTCAACAGTACTTTAAAATACAGAAAATAATTTAAATAAAAATATTATATAAATATAATATATTCACATAGACCAAATAATTAGTTTAAAAATACAGCTGTAAATACATCATGCATGTTTAAAATGAATTTATATTCTCTTCTTGGCATATAAAATAT
>PVKM010004106.1:42426-53880 GCA_004027735.1 Carollia perspicillata | reverse complement strand
CCAACTTCTTTGGGACTCCCTGAGCTTCCTGGACTTCCTGGAGGTCTATTTCCTGTGCCAGATTGGGGAAGTTCTCCTTCAATATGTTTTCACATAAGTTTTCAATTTCTTGCTCTTCCTCTTCTTTCTGGCACCCCTATGATTCTATGATTCAGATGTTGGAATGTTTAAACTTTTCCCAGAAGTTCTTAAGCTTCCCCTCATTTTTTTTTTTTGAATTCTTGTTTCTTCATTCTTTTCTGGTTGAATGTTATTTTTTCATTCTGCTCCAAATCATTGATTTGAGTCCTGGTTTCCTTCTCGTCACTGTTGGCTCTCTGTACATTTTCCTTTATTTCACTTTGCATAGCCTTCTTTTGTTCCTCTACCTTGTGACCATACTCAACCATTTCTGTGAGCATCCTGATTACCAGTGTTTTGAACTCTGCATCTGATAGGTTGGCTACCTCTTCATCACTTAGTTCTATTTTTGGAGCTTTAATCTGTTCTTTCATTTGGGCTATATTTTTTTGTCTCAGCACATCTATTATGTTGCAAGGGGCAGAGCCTCAGGTATTCACTAGGGTGGGGAAATCCATGTCTCTAAGTTGTGGTGCTGTATGTGGGGGAGGGGTCTGAGAAGGAACAATGCCACTCACTTGGCTCTCAGCCAGCTTTCAATCACTTCCCCTCCTAGCCACAAACAAATTGGGCCCTTCTGGTTCTGAATCCTGGGTGTTTGGGTTTGTGTACATTCTAGGACCCCATGTGTCTCTCCATTGAACTCTCCTGTGATGCTGGGAGTTTCTCCCACTGTCGCAATCCCCAGATGTCTTTACAGCCAGGGGTTTTGAGGCTCTCTTTTCCTGTGTTGGAACCGTGGGTTGTGCAGTCTATTTCACTGCCCAGTTGTTCCTCCTGGTTTATCCTCCCCAGTCTGCCAGCCACTGCCTTTCTTGGTCTACCATCTGCCACCTAGCCATGAGTCCTCTCCACCCTGGCTCTGCCCCTCCTACCAGTCTGGATGAATATTTTTTCTTGATTGTCAGATTTCCATACAGTTTGATTTCCTGGCAGTTCTGGTTGTTTTTGTTTTTAAATTTCTCATTGTCCTTCTTTTGGTTGTGTGAGGAGGCAAAGTGTGTCTACCTATACTGTCATCTTGGCTGGAATTCTGATAAGTTTTTTAAAAATGCATGGTGATATGATAGCTGTCATAATACAATCTAACAAAATTGCTTTGAGTGAAGTTAAAGACAACTAAGCACTACTACAGCAATTGTATGGAAAAAACTATATGAACTTTTTGGCCAGCGAAATACTTTGGATTATATTAGTTCTTTGGAATTGGTCGCCACTTGCTTTGGGGCCCTGCATATTATCAATTTGTACATATGTTGTATGTATACTTTAGAAGAATGGGCATACTTAGGTTGTTTGGTTCCATATTCTAATATGTCAGTTTGTCATTTTCATCATAGACAGATCTTCTATGTCCTCACTATTTTTTTCCTCATTCAATTGGTTCCTAAGAGAGGGTTAAACTCTTCCATTATGATTTTGGGTTTACCTGTTTTTCTTTTTATATTTGCCAACTTTTGCTTTATTTAACATTGAGGCTGTTATTAGGTGTGTATTATAAAAGTTTAGAATTGTTATATCTTTATTATGAAATGTCTCTCCTTATCTCTAGTAATACTTTCTGCCTTGAAGTCTACCTTACTACTATTAATGTAGCCATACCTGGTTTCTCTGGGCTAATTTATACATGGTATAACTTTTTCATCTTTACACTTCAGTTTTTCTGTGTACACCGATTGGTTGCCTCCTGTATGCGCCCCCACTGGGGACTGCACCTGCAACATTAGCATGTACCCTGACCAGGTATTGAACTGGTGACCTTTTGCTTTGTGGGATGATGCCCAACCAACTAAGCCATACCAGTCCAGGTCTCTTTTGGTACCTATTTACTGTAAGAGAATAGTATCATTGTTTTTGGTCTGGAAATGAATTAATTTTCCCTTTGATTTTAAGATAATTTCATTAGGTATAGTAGAATTCTGGGGAAGCAGATTCCCTCTCCCCACTTCCGTTACTGTAAAGATGTCTCTTCATTGTCTTCTGGCTTTCATCCTTTCTTGGAAAAGTTGTCTGTCAGTCTTATTTTTGTTATTTGATGTTGCATCTTTTGTCATTTGACTACTTTTAAAACTTCTCTCTCTGTATTTGGTCTTCAGCAGTTTTCCTAAAATGTGGTTTTTCTTGTATTTATTATATTTTGTTTGCAGTGTCTAACCCTCCTTGAGTCTGTGTAGCTTGATTTTTTTTGTAATTCTCATAGTTGTCTGCCACTATATTTTAACATATCATTTCTGCTTCATTTTCTTTTTTCTTCCTGGGATTCCTGCTTTTATGTTGGAACTTTTCCCCCTGCCCTGTATATCCTTTACTTTCTATACTTTTAGAACTTTTCTCTTTTTATCAGTTTGATTATTTTTTTGCTTTCTTAGGGTTCACTGGCTGTCTTTGCTGCATCTAATTTATTATTACACAGTCTATTAATTTCTTGATTTTATTTTGTATTTTTCACTTAGAATTTTTATTATATTTTAAAAAATAGATACTCCATCTTGTCAATTATTTCCTCAAATATATTATTCAGTCATTTTATTTTATTTTATTTTTTTTAATAATGAGAATTAAAAAAAACATTTTATTTATTTAATTTTTAGAGAGAGGAAGGCAAGGAGAAAGAGAGGGGGAAAGAAACATGAATATGTGGTTGTCTCTCAAGTGCCCCCTACTGGCGACCTGGCCCGCAACCCAGGCATGTTCCCTGACTGGAAATCAAAACAGTGAACCTTTGATTTGCAGGCTGGCACTCAATCCACTGAGCCACACCAGCCAGGGCCATTTTGTAGACTTTTAAAGTTTGCCTGCTCTGTTTTTCCCTAATCCTACGTCCCAGGAGTACTGTGAGAGCCTGAGATATTTCCATTGGCAGGTCCTAACGTCCAGTTTTTGTCTTGTTAGTACTGTGGATTCACTGAAAACTCTACTCTGCAAAATGTTCATTCTGCTTTTCATCTCCTTTTTTTTTTTTTTGCTTCTGAGCCCCTTGCCCTGTGCAGTTTCTGTTAGTAATACTTCAAGGTGAAAGCTCATGTCAGACTGACTTATCTGATCCCCTGTAGGGTGTGTGATTTTTCAGTCCTGAACTTCACTTTTTGTCTCTGCAGCCCCATACCAGTGTCTAAACTTCTGACTCTTACAGGCTGCTCGCTGCCTGTTTCTAACTTCTTACTACATACAATAATCTGCAAATACCCTATGTGGGTAAAATGGGCTTTCAGGGAGATGGGCTTATCTCAGGGAGCTTCTTGTCTCTCTGTGATTTGGCTCCCCAAATCCCGACTGATGAGTAGGTCTCCTATTACTTCAAACAGATGTTTCTGGGTTTTATTTGGCTTTTCTCACTGTCCTCAGCAGAACTGTTGGTTTGCTACAATTCACTCTATTGTAACTGGAAGTTAAATCAGACCATGTTGTTTTTAAAAAATGTGGACTATATTAAAAAATAAAAATAGCAGAACAAAGAACCCAGATACCAGTGACATTTTAAACATCTTTTTAAAAATGTTTTATTTATTTATTTTTAGAGAGAGAGGAAGGGAAGGAGAAAGAGTGGGAGAGAAACATCAATATGTGGTTGCATCTCATGTGTCCCCTACTGGGGACCTGGCCTGCAACCCAGGCATGTGCCCTGACTGGGAATTGAACCGGCGACCCTTTGTTTCACAGGCCCATGCTCAATCCACTGAGCTACACCAGCCAGGGCTAAACATCTTATATAAATAAAAAAGGTATGTATAATTTACTTCTAGTTACTGTTTCTTGCTTATTAAAGTTTACCAATATCTTCTTTTCCCATATTTTCTCTGAAATGATTACAAAGTTCTGTTGCTTTTTTCTAGAGAATATGGACTTCTTCATTAGTAGTAGCCCTCCACCCACATGTTTAATACTTTTGTGTCTTTATAATCTGTAATTGTCAACTTTCACCTCCCAAGTTTAATACTGTTCTAAAAGTTATGAAATAACTTGAATGATTAAGTTACAAAACATTCCAGAAAACTTGTTACCTTAGCTTTTACCCAACCTTTTACCACAGCTGAGAATGTATTTTTTTAAACATCCTTCTCAGGATGCACGGTGATGTACAGTGCTAGTTGTACCCATGAGCTTCATGTCCTTGCCCATGTCCTTAGTCTCTCAAATGCAAGTTCAGTTCATTCATTTATTCATCTCATTTTTTAGCAATAGACTCTTCTTTCTCAGATACACACTAGGATAGTTCTAGGCTAGGGCAATAAATAGCTCTACTCAAATGTGACCTAAAACTGAAGCGTGATCAGGTGATTGGTGCATTACCAAAATATTGAGCTATCACATTACCCAGATTTTTCTATTAAAGATAAACAAACAGCACTTATTTTTCAGATGTGTTTCTCTACTCCAGTGTTGGTAATGTTCTGGTATGTGATTTGGTTGCAGGTTTTTTAGGTACCATTTATGAAAATTCATTGAGCTAAAACACATGATTTGATCATACTTCAGTATGTTTATTACACTTCATTGGACATTTTAAAACAAACTAATGTTTTGTTGTTAAATACAAAAAAGTGCCAAGGACAAAACAGCTTGGGAACCACTGATCAGGTTCACCGTGCAGTCGCAGAATGACTAGGGATGAGGAAACTGAAGCTTAGAAAGGGAAAATTATTTGGGGGTTGGAGGGAGTGTCACATGTAGTAGGGACTGACTCTCAGGCCTGTGACTAGTTCTGTTTTACTTTCCTAGTGGGTTGACTCCGAAAGGGGATGAGGAAAAATCCAGAATGCACTAGCATTGGAGCTGGATGACATTCTCACAACCCCAAATGCATCTTGCATGCGTCATCATTAACTCCTAACTCTTTTTTTGCCCTCTTAAACCTCTTCCGTGGTCATTTGAAAAGAGATACTTTTATCTCATGTGAACTTGGAGATGGTTATTTTAATACCTAAGAATCATTTGACTGCATATGCTTAGATAAAAAGGGTAATTTGTTCCTGTGAAATTCAACAACAGCCCAGCACAAGGTACTTTGTTTCCCTTTCTAAGCCATTTTTAGTTTGGTGCTGTATGGTTTAAATTTAGAGTACTGTCTCCAAACTGGGGGTGGGGGTGTTGGTACAGAGAATGAACCCAGCTGTGACTCCTGCGGCTGCAAGTTAAATGGTAAAATCTGGAAACCACTGTTATAGGAGAGGGCTCTCAAGAGAGGGGCATGCAGGAGAGCAGACTTACCTTAATTGGGGTGGTGGGGAGGGCAGGAGAAAGAAACAGTGGGAGGTGTCTCCTTTTTCCCTCCTGCCCCTATGGGACTTGGCCTGCCGAGGATGTGGTGAGGGTATTTTGTACACACACACACACATACAGACATGCACACACACAATGGCTTACACATATAACTTGGCTTTGAATTGGTGGTATGTCATTAAGTTATCCTGATTTGTTTTACTTCTTCAAAGGCTAGATTTTGAATTTCAAACATTCGGTTTCTCCCACCTGGAATATATTTCCTCTTCTCTTTCAGTTCTTCTCCTTTTTCAAACAATAGCTTCCCCTGGAAGGATTTCTCTGACTACAGTCCCCTCCCTATGCCCTGCTTTATAACGCACTCCTAACATCTTGTATTGTCCCTTTCATGTCCCTTCCCATACTTTTAATTAGTAGATTAAATTTTGGTGCATCATAGGCCTTCAATACAGTCTGTACAATGGAGGGAGGAAAGGGAAAACAAGGAATGAAGAAAAGGAGAGTGGGAGAGGGAAGGGAAGGGAAGGCAAGGGGGCCGCGTTTGGGTCCTTCCTCTTAAACTGAACAAGGTGGAGCCTCCGTTTCCTCATTTTCAAAATTGAAGTAGGAATACCCAGCTCATAGGGTGGTTACGATGAAAAATACTATATTAAAGGAGTCTAGCAAGTGCCTGACACAGAGTAGGTACTCCATACATTGTAATTAAAAAGTGTATATGTTCCCAAAAGCAAATTATGAAAACCACAAAAGCTCAGAGAAAGCCTATAAGAACCATTTATTATTCCATCCCTTGGAGATAATTGCTGTTAAAATTTGAGTGTGGGCCCTGGTCAGTGTGGTTCCTTGGTTGGAGCATGGAACCAAAAATTTGCCTGTAAACCTGTAAACCAAAAATTTGCCAGTTTGATTCCTGGTCAGGGCACCTAGGTGGTAGGTTCGGTCCCCAGTTGGGGCATGTATGAGAGGCAACCTATCGATGTTTCTCTCTCACATCAGTGTCTCACCCTCCCTCCCTCCCTCCCTTCCCCACTTCTCTGAAATCAATAAGCATGTCCTCTGGCGAGGACAGAAAAAATTGGAGTGTATTCCCTCTCTGTGGTAAACTTACGTATCCATAAAAGTGCTTTACTTTGTTGAGATCTGTTTTTGTCAATTAACACGACTACCTTCTTTCCACATTTTTATTGTCTGGAAAATACCACTAAATTAACAATATTTCATAATACTAACTTGGCCTTCAGTTTTTTTTTTAAAGGAAATCAGTTTTTTTTTTTTAAAGGGGATTTAGTCACTGGTGTTTTTAACCAAACTCCACTTAGTAGGAAAATGTGTTTTGCTTTAGGAGGGTACTGTCATTCCAGAGTAAATAAATAATATAGTGGATAGGGTACATCTTGATTTTTTTCTTTTATTCTTCTTTTTTAAAATAACATTGCTTGTTTATTTTAGTGGCCTGGAAGATTATTTTAGATTTTTAAAGAAATGAGGCAGCCAGGTGGAATGAAAAATCCATTGTTCTAGAAGTTAAAAGATCTGAAGTTTTCCTACTTACACTCCAGTCACTGACTCACCTTAAGTTAGTTATTTCACATTGCGCTGTGCTTGTCACAAAGGCGATTTCTGCCCCAGCTGGTGTGGCTTAGTGAATTGAGCGCCCCTGTGAACCAAAGGGTAGCCAGTTTGATTCCTAGGTGGGGCGCATGCCTGGGTTGTGGGCCAGACCCTGCAGTGAGGCACGCATGGGAGGCAACCACACATTGATGTTTCTCTTCCTCTCTTTCTCCCTCCCTTCACCTCTCTCTAAAAAATTAAATAAAATCTTTTTTAAACCCCCTGCCCCAAAACAAAGGTGATGCCCATGATACATTTATGGAATCACTTCATGTATCCCCCACCTGCAGCTTGGGGGACTGATGAGCATGGGCTGCATGAAATTGACTCTTACTGTGTGCATCATTTTCCCACAAAACCAGAACCTAATTTTCATTGCGTTAATTAGTACTCTGCATTAGTCATTTGAATAGCAAAATTCCAAATTGGAAGACCAGTGGCCATCTGAGTTTGTTTTTGTGATCATCTACAGATCACTTCTTACGATTGAAAAACTCATGGACCATCTTTTTCATCTTGTTTGGTAAATGTGGGAAACTATGGCAGAAATAATGAGAGGAATTGTTGGGCTTAATGTAACTCCAGTGAGGTGATGCATACAAATTTAACATCTTAGCTATAGAAAGTGGGTTACTAATACATTTAAGAAAGAAGTTACAGAGACTGCCAGTCAAAATGGTGGTGTAGGTAAATATGGTACTTGCATCCTCCCACAACCACATCAAAATTACAACTAAACTATAGAACAACCATCACTAATAGCGACCTGAAATCTGGCCGAACTGGGATTTAAAGAAGAAGCCACATTAAGACAGGTAAGAGGGGCGGAGACACCAAACAGGGTTATCCCATACCCATATGTGATGGATGATAATCAAGAGATCTTGAATGCAGAGGTCTCCCCTGAGGAGCAAGGGGTCCTAGCTCCACACGAGTCCCCCCAGCCCAGGGTTCCAGTGCCAGGAAGAGAAGTCCCCATAACTTCTGGCTGTAAAAACCAGCAGGGATTATGGCTGAGTGAGATGGAGGGCTTCTGGAGTCCCAGGCATTCCTCTGAAAGGGCCTGTGCATGGACTTACTTGGACTCCCTCTAAGTGCCAGTGCTAGGGCAGCAGTTTGAAAGACACCAGAGATATATGGAACTGTATTATCTAGCATCAAGGCAAGGGCTGGGGGGACAGCTTTCAGCCAGACAAAAGTGCTGCCAGAGGATATTTTTCCTTTTCTGAGTTGCCTCCCCTATACACGCAAAGAGCCAGCAGGTGGGGGCTATATGTGAGTCTTCATCAACCAAGCTCACCCCAACCTGGTGATTCTATTAGACCCTGCCCCTGCCAACCTGTGGGTACACCCAAGCTGTTTCCAGTGGCTTTTCCATACAAATGGTCTGTCTTGACTCATGCTTCAGACTTTGCTAAAGTCTCTGAAGCAAGCAACCTGAGGCATCATAGTGCCTGATAACTCACTATAAGTGGCCCAGGCCCACCACTAGCAGCATCCAGCCTTGGTTCACAGCTTGGCCTTGCCTGGTCACCTCCAAGCCCAGCACAAGTAGGAGCCATCTGAAGATCACTTTGCAGTTTATGTCGGGTGGCCCTGGGAAGAACATAGGCAGGGATTAATCTTGGCTTGTGCCTCTCAGGAGGACTCAGAGCCAGCGTACCCAGGGGACAGTTTCAGACCATGTTGAAGCACTACCCAACCACCTCCACAAGAGACACACTCAAGGGGTGGACTCAGCAGACACCAGAACCCTGCTGAAGTAAATCCTGCTCTGTGGGTTGGGCCCCTGCACAGCTGATACTCCATGATGATTGGTGGTTGATGATTGCAGCTAGTCCTTGAAGCCAGTGGGCTGGGGGTAAATCCCTCTCATAGATATCCCAACAGCAATCAAAGCTCAACTACAAGAGTAGGGTTCCATGGTCCACAAAGGGATGGGAGGGTGGTGCATGTGGAGTGATTGGGTGATTGAGGAGGTGGTGGCACTGGACCCTACAGAACACCTACTACATTAGGCCACTTTACCAAGCCCAGGAGACATAGTAGCTCTACCTAATACATAGACACAAACACAGGAAGGCTGCCATATGAGGAGACAAAGAAACATGTTTGAAATGAAAGAACCGAACAAAATTCCAGAAAAATACAACTAAATTAAAGGGAGACCAACAATCTGTTAGAGGCAGAGTGCAGGAAACTGGTTATAATAATGCTCAATGAACTTAGAACTTTAACAGCATAAAAAAAAAAGGACATGGAAACCATAGAAAAGAAGTCAGAAATGATGGATACACTAACAGAAATGAAGAATAATTTATAGGGAATCAACAGTACAGTAAATGAAGCCGAGAATCAAATCACTGATTTGGTATATAGGGAAGCAAACAAGACCCAATCAGAATAGCAAAAAGAAAAAAGAGACTTCTAATCAAGATGGCAGCATAGGCAGACATGGCTCACCTCTTTGCACAACCACATCAACATTACAACTAAAAGAACAAACATCACTCAGAACCATCAGAAATCAAGTTGAATAGAAGGCTGACAACTATGGAATTAATGAAACCACATCCATCCAGACTAGTAGGAGGGGCACAGGTGTGGAATGGGCTGGTCTGTCACCCACATGTGGTAGATAAAAATTTGGGAGGGATATCCCAGGAGCAAGGAGTCCCAATGATAAATCAGGAACCCCAGCCCAGGGTTCCAGTGCCAGAAATGTAAGTCCCATAACTTCTGGCTTCAAAACCCAGCAGGGATTCCCTGCTGTTCCATATGAATCACTGGTCATGGTTCATACTTCTCAACTTCCTAAATCCTCAAACAAGCAACAACTGGCCTCAGTGAGCCCCAGGCCCAAAACTAGCAGCAGCCAGCCTAGATTCACAGCTTGGCTTTGCCTGAGAATCTCCAAGCCAAGGACAAGTAGCAGCCATCTCAGATAGATGTATAGCTCAGTCAGGGTGGCCCTACACAAAACACAGGTGGGAGCAGACCTTGGCCTGTACCACGCAGGAAACCCCAGGGCCAGCATACTCAGTGGACAGATACCACAGAGCACCACCACCCTGCCCCTGCACAGCTGATCCTCCACGGAGGGTGGAGGTTGGTGATAAGTGATCACAGCCAGTCCTTGAAGCTGACTGGGCTGGGTAAATCCCTCCCATTGATGTTCCAGTAGCAACCAAGGCTCAGCTACAAAAGGAGGGTGTACTCAGCCCACACAAAGGGCTCACATCGAGTACCCACCTGGGTAATAGGGGAGGCTGTGCCACTGGACCCTAACAGGACACCTGCTACATGAGGCCACACTACCAAGACACAGAGTCAAAACAGCTCTACCTAATACATAGAAACAAACACAGAGAGGTTGCCAAAACAAGGAGGCAAAAATCCTGGCCCAAATGAAAGAACAGATCATGGCTCCAGAAAAGGAGATCAACAAAATGGAGATAAGCAATTTATCAGCTGCAGTGCTCAAAACACTGGTTATAAAGATGCTCAAGAAACTTAGTGAGGACCTCAGCAGCATAAAATAGATCCAGTCAGGAAGGAAGGATACACTAATTGAAATAACAATTTTTAGGGAAACAACAATAGAGTGGATTAAGCTAAGAATCAAAATTGATGATTTGGAATATAAGGAAGCAAAAAACAACCAATCAGAACAATAAGAAGAAAAAAGATACCCCCTCCCCCCAAAATGAGGGTCATATAAGCAGCCTCTGGGACAACTTCAAGTATTCCAATGTTCACATCATAGGGGTGACAGAAGGAGAAGAGAAAAAGAGCAAGAAACTGGAAATCTATTTGAAAAAAATAATGAAAGAAAGCTTCCCTAATTTGGTGAAGGATATAGACATGCAAGTCCAGGAAACACAGAGAGTCCCAAACAAGATGGATGCAAAGAGGCCCACTCCAAGACAAATCAATTAAAATGCTAAAGGTTAACAATAAAGAGAAAATTTGAAAAGCAACAAGAAAAAAGAAGTTAGTTACCTACAGAGGAGTCCCCATAAGACTGTCAGCTGATTTCTCAAAAGAAACTGCAGGCTAGAAGCGGTTCACAAATATTCAGTCATGAAATGCAGGCACTTACAGCCAAGATTGCTCTACCCAGCAAAGCTATCACTTAGAATCAAAGGGCAGATAAAGAGCTTCCCAGACAAAAAAAAAAAAAACTAAAGGAGTTCATCATCTCCAAACCATTATTATATGAAATGTTAAAGGGACTTATTTAAGAAAAAGAAGATCAAAACTATGAACAATAAAATGGCAATAAATACATATCTATTAACAATTGAGTATAAAAAACAAACTGAGCAAAAAAAGGAACAGATAGATTCATGAATATAGAGAACATTCTGCTGGTTACTAGATTGGAGCAGGGTATGGGGAAGGGGTAAAGAGGTGAGAGGATTAAGAAGTGCAAATAGGTAGTTACAGGATAGCCATGGGGATGTAAAGTACAGTATAGGAAATGGTGTAGCCAAAGAACTT